>VCJI01001205.1:0-17831 GCA_024139395.1 Backusella morwellensis
TTGAAAATCTTTTCTCATTAATTTGAAATTTGTTCTCATTTTCTTGAAAAAGACAGTATGACAACTTGTAAAGAACACAAGAACTCATATTGTACAATCTTTTCAGAAAAATATGAATCTGGTACTTGTTCCTTCTTCCAAAGGGGCTTTTAGAATGCTAAAGCATACATTGAACAAGAAAGTAAATTTTGCTGGCAATTAATCAGTACCGAGGCGAAGTAGTCCAAGTCAAGGGCTCCACGCATTGCCAACAACAAAGGCACAATGGGAAATATAACATATAATGCAAGCGTAATTCAATAGTAAACTAATATTTATCGTTCTCATTATCCAGGAATCATTCACCCATTCATTTATTTTTTAGCATGTTAGACTGCAAAAGGAAATAGAGAAGCATTCTAAGATATTAGCAATAAGCACAAGACAGAAAATGAGGAGGGTCCTTCCTAAAGAAAGAAATCAACTCCGTAAGTAAGTATTATAAACCTTTCAAACAACAATAATAAATACTGATGTATCATTGTGTAGGTTCAAGGTATCTGGAGCGATTGGATTCAGTTTCTCAATAACGAAGTGAATGTGGAAAACTTCCATCCTTACAGGTAAGAAAGAACCATTAACTAAACAAAGCATTGAATAGAATAGAATATTATGTATTAATATAACAGTAGCCCTGAATTACACAATGTAATTTGTGTTGATAGAGGTGTTTCTCCCAAACCAAACCTTGATGATGAGTTATACAATAAACATGTTCAATTGCACCAGAATCACTCGTTCAAGTTGCCCAAAAGCAGCGTTGATTACTTGAATAAAGTAATTGATAGCGTAAGTAAATACAAATTGGAAATATTTTAATTATGTGCTTATCATTTTAGCCATATTTGTCAGATTTTAAAAATCTAAAAAAACTCTAAACACTGAAGAAGATGAGACAACCTTTGAGTTTCTTGACGACCTATTTTGTGCTTGGTAGGTGTTCTTGAAGATAAATTCATTATAACAAGACGTGCTAATAACAATAAAACCAATTATAGCTACAGAATGCATTAAAGTACTGGTCATCATGGCAACCCAGCATGGTGTTGTGTACCTTCTTGTGGTTGTGATCGTAGCGAGAGAACTTGGAGAGTAGATAGTCTCTTCTACCAGATTCAGTTGCCTAGTAACACCAGCTTAAAAATCCTGTATGAATGGATGTTGCGAAGCAACACATTCACAATGGAGGAAGGCATTGGGATTGATCGAAGAGCGGCTAGCTATATAATTGCTAAGTTACGTTTATTTATGCAAAGGGGCGTAACAGAAGAGGATATGATGGAACAACTCAAAGATGTGCTTCGCCCACCACAAGGGTCTCTTTGGCGGTCTTTCCATGCTGAAAACAATAGCTAACAATTGCTATCTTGATTCTGCTGATGCACTCTCAAAAGTTAAGGTTTTATTTACTCAAGATGCCGGTAAAGTATTTAGAATAATTAAATATACATTGAAGTACTAAAATTCTATAAATAATTTAAAAAGATAAAACAGTGTATTTGTGGAGTATCAGATACCTTGTAGAGGAGAGTTATTTAAAAATCGTGCCAAGATATAGCAAAGCTGTGGAAGAGCTGCCAAAAATTGTAAGTTTATATTTGTTGATAGAAGGAGTATGTGGACCGTTTCACTCCCAAAATATTATACATAAAGTAAATCAATTTGTAAGGCCAATTAATATTCTTTTGGATCAAGTTTGAATAAAATAAACGATTTTTTTTTTTTTGATGAGTCAAATATTATACAATATTTATTTTACAAAGCATATGTTGATTGGATAAAATAATATTTAAATGAGGGTAATAGATCATTAGTTATAAATGTATAAAATATAATGAATGGTGAATGGTGAATAGTGAAGTAGATAAATATGATAGATAAAATATATAAAAATGAAATTCTAGAGGTTTCATTAGAGGCTGAGGGTATCATCGGCTTGTGAGATATAAGACTGTATGTGCTTTTTACATTTTTGTGGGAGATTTTTGGTGTATGGAGATTCCATGTCATGCAAAACCTGATCTCGCAGTTCAGCAATATATACTGCAGCTAGACTGGCTGGTAAGGAAGGTGAAGCGCGGGAAATTTGGTGTAATATCAGCGCTTTTAGAGTTCTCAGATTTACAGACAAGGTAGAAAGGGCTAGTACACTAGCTTCAAGATTTGTAATAGGGGAACCAGTAAATACTGATGAAATATGCTGTATACATTCATTTGAAGCAAAGCGATCTTTGGAAGCTTGATTGAGATATAAAGAGACGTTTTCTATGTGTGTGTTACTTTGAAGGGCTGTAGCTGCTTCTATCATATTATAAATCATGGTTTGATTACCACGTAAAAGATTGGAAGAGGGGTGGGCATTAACAGCAGGTACTGTTGTTCTGGTGTAATCGGAAAGAGCATCAAGGTTTTCTTGATCTTGGACGCTGTTTACGGATTGCAAGGCCAACCCAACGCGGACCCACCATTGAAGCATGTGACTTGGCGCTGTTGTAGTAGTAGATACAGAGAACATATATGTAAGTTGTTTTTCAGAAAAAACAGGTCTGGTTCCATTTAAATAGGCAATCCAACAGTTTTGCAAGTTACTCAGCTGCTGCCAATATAATACAAAGTCCAAAGGGGATGTGACATAAGGAAGTACAAAGGAATAAAAGGTTTTTCGACAAGACAATGGTGATTCAGAACAGAATCCATTACGTGTAGCAAGTATTTGTAACACTTGTTCATGGCAGGTCGAATATATCCACTGGGTTGTCATTGTGATCTTTTCTTCCTGATTGCTGTCTTCACGTGCATTTTTATCCAAAATGTCAGATGCTTTTTTCCAATGACGAGGAGCCAAATAAGATGATATTGCTTTTGGTAGACACAGTTCAAGCTGAATGGCTGATACAGTATAAACTCGAGCCATTATATTTGGACCATGATACTTCACATAATTCTTGTCACGTTTTGTAATGTGGAGTTGTGCAAGCATTTTTACACATGAGTGTAACATGCTAAGACGAGTAACGTTGGGGTTACCTAAAAGTAAGACAAATTTAACATTTTAAATTAACAATATGTTTAATGGATCTCACCTCCAAGGCACTCGACTTCACTCGAACGAATACAAGCACCAGAATAAGATAATTCTTCAGGACAACCGATGGGCTTTCTATTTCTGTAAACAAAAGGTAGTACAATATTTGGGATCATGAGAGACAGGACATTGCGAGCAATATCATATAACATGTACAGAACGTATGAAGAGCTATTTCTGTTGACTTCACCTGTGTTTAGGATTGATCCTAGACTATTGTAAAGGCGGAACCATGCATTGGAGACTTCATTGGCATAGTGGTTATGGTTCAAACATCTCTTGGGTTTGTTTACAGAGCGGGGACGAAGCCAGCAAACGAATATCGGAACGAAACAAATATAAAAAATGCCAAAAATATACAAAAAATAACGTACGATTGTCCTAAATAAAGATTATTAGAAATAAAGTTAAATACTTTGGATTTGAACGGAATTAAAAATTGAATATTTACCAAACTTCTATGGGTATGACAGGTAATCTATAAAGGGAACGAGGCAAAATAGAGCTCTGGTTATCGATAGAGCCAACATGTTGATGGTTATTACCGGCAGACATATGCGGTACATCTGAGTCTAATCCAGGAGAAGTTGTAAAAAAGGCTACACACATAAAAGCAGCCATGAGCATTCTGTTTCCATTATCGAGATCTGATTCTGACTTTTTTGTGCTAGTAGATTGTTTTTTCGACTGACGGCGACAATAAGGTTTTCTTTCCGGCTTTGGAAGTATCTGTGCAAGAGCTGCCCTTTGAGCTGCCCTTTCCCTTAGGACTCTTTGACGCTCGATTCGCTCTTGTTCGCTCGCTTTCTTGCGTTCTCTGGCTAAACGTTCAATTTCGCACTTTTCAAATTCGCTCTTTTGATGGAGAAATCTGCTTAAAACTTCGTTACCGCCTGGCATCTGTGCAATTATTTGTTGTAAAATATGGTTTTCTTGCTCTGTTGTATCATTTGAATGTTTAAGAAAATTGATGTATTCTGTGGCTTTACGTAATATTGTGGCTTTGTTCAGTTTTTTTGCAACTTGAACACCGTCAACGAGCTCTTCCGATTCATCGCCAGAATCATTCTCGTCTTCTTCACTTTTTTCTTTTATATGTGCCTTGTAGAGGGCTGGAACGACATTTTTTAACTCGCAAATACGGTCGTTAATATTGTTTCTATATCTCCGCTCGATGGCGTTATGGGCAACCTTTTTTAATTGTTTTCCAGGTTCTAGTGGTCGACGCTGGTTATCCATCTCATTCGCAACACCAGTAAACCGGCAGGATTTTCTCCAGTTTCTAGTTTCATGATGATCGTTATTAGTATCAAAAGGGTACATGCTGCTATCATTTTGACCTGAATAGAATAAATATTAGTTAAAATATATTTATCTTGTATTTCAAAAAGCACATACTTTTTAATTTTTCCCAATTATCTATTGATGGAAAGCCGCCATCTAATGTATTTTCATTTAAACGATGAGAGACGTTGCAAGTTGTCGATGTAAGTGGCGAAAGCAAAAAATTTTTGTTGTCTGAAGGTAATTCATTAATCGGAGTCGATGGTATTGTTATACCCGGTATACTTCCATCAAAATGGATGTCATTCATATAATCTATCTTTTTATTTGTTGTTAAAAGACAATCAAAAACTCCATTGGTCTCATTTTTTATGTCTTCATTGAAAGCGTATCCTAAACTTGTGTATGGTGGGCTATCAATAAACGTGGAGAGTGAATGAGGAGAAAAGGCATCTGAAGAGGACTGTGGAGAGCTTGAAGTAGATTTTTGCTTGGCGATTTGATGAGAACAAATATCCCAGTCAAATATATCGAAGCTATTATTTTGATCCGATAGTGTATACTGGAGCGTACTTTGCGTATTTTCCAGAGGCAAGCGTTTTGAATTTAGCAGAGAATTTAATGTAGAGGCGTTTTGGTTTATACTACCGTGATATAGGATATCACGGTTTTCCTGCTGCTGCTGCTGCTGTTGTTGTTGATTGGATGAAGCGACATCAAAGTATGTGTCAAAATCCAATTCAGTTAAGTCTTGAAGCATATTCTATGAAGAAACAATGATGAGTTTAATGGAGAAATAAGAGCAGTTATATGTTAAATAAAAGAAACAGGCCACTTTTCAAATCTTATTATAGCTATATGTAAAAACTTTATTTGATTGGCTGACAAATCCTCACCTCATCTTTTTTGAAGTTAAATGTAACTGCCCCTCAGGCACCTGTAAACACCAAAAAAAAACTCACGCCATTTGTACATTACTGTAACATTTAAATAATCAAACTTTAATTTCTCCATTACAAGCAGCATACGCATTGAATCATACTTCGGAATATCAGATGATAATATATCATACACAATCTTCATTTTTATTTCTTCAATAGGCAACCTCACTCTTGAAATAGCATACGAATGGTCTGATTCTATTTACACGAGGAAGTAAGATACATGGACATGCTCATACAATACATTTTTGGGTATATCATTATTACTCCATAATATGACTAATATCAACACAAGAAGTGTTTGAATAAAAATCGGATTAAATTGTCATGGCGAAAGGGTATATTTAAAAAAAAATAGAATTATGAGTAAATATCTCTGTAAACAAAAAATTGAAAAGAAGAAAAAGAGGGAAGAAAATGAAAGAAAGAGAGAAAGAAATAAGATAAAGAATTAATACAGAGATACACCATGCTAACAGTGGAGGATGGTTGACGCGGGAGATCGGAATCTCGCAGACTTTGCTGTCATTTTCAGAAGTGATCTATATTTGTAACGTTGTTTTAATTTAGAAAATGTAAAAGTACTTTCATCAATGTCCCCAATCACTAAATAACGTGAAACTAATTCAGTTAAGTTTTTAAAAGTATTTAGTTTTCAGCTATAATAACTGCTATAGTCACCTATATCGTTATTTAAATACCCCTGATTTTTTTAAACAATTCAATCTCAATTTCATTTGTTCGACACTAATATATGGTGATCTGCAATCTTCGCATGCAAGGTCATCACCAATAATAGTTTAATTCATAAGAGCACAGTATGACCATTAAAAAGAGAAAAGATAACATTAAGGGAGTATAACTCTATCAATTCTAAAAGAATTTCTTTTTTTTTTCTTAGAGGAAGGAGTTCATCAATACGCAATGTAAAATTCCTATGTTGACAGTATCTAAATAAATAACTTAGCTTTTCATTGAAATTAAAAGAAAAAGATGAATACCAAAATAAAGATAATAAAGATATGTATGAACGTTAATATCAGTTTTTATATTCGTATTAAAGAGCATGTTCAATTTTTTTAACAATGAGTTTTTATTGATGCAAGTAAATGAGGTTGAATATTAGATATTATATACATAAGAGGTGATATAAAAGCCTCCATTGCAATGCTTCCTCCTTTTGCTCTTTTTTCCATGGCAAAAAGTATTATTTAATTTCTTAGTAGCAACTTCTATTGGTTAATATGAAAATATATGTTCATCATCAGAAGACTAATAGATATAATTTCGGTTAGTGACAACCAGTCTTAATTTTTTTCAATATCGTTTACTTACATCTTCATCAAACTTTCTAAATTGTATTAAAAAAATGAAAATCAATAAATGAGTTCAAGTAAATTAGTAAGTACTTACGATTCTCCTAATGTACTTTGTAAATCACGGACTTGGCTCTTAAGCTCATTTTTCATCGATATAAGATAATTAATATGGTCGACCGCTATAATGAATGTGACAAAAGATTGATTTATATTCCCTAGGATTAAATTAAAGCAGTAACCTACATTTTTGGAGAATTAATGCTTCGCTTCTATTACCATGATTTAGAGAAGGCACAATATCAATTAGCTTCTCGAAACCAAGTCTAATGTTTTGTCGCCGTTTTTGCTCTGATGCTATGTGGTTTGCCTTTTTTTGAGATTCTGTCAATAGTTCATGAGGTTGCTTTCTAGGTCTTCTTTCTCTTGAATTTTGATTTCTTGTAGACGAAGATGACGCATTATCATCAAGGGATTCGTCAATGTCTAAATGTCTATAACTACTGTGATCAGGGATATGATATGGTTGAGGGAAATCAGGACTCCATCGTTTTTTTTTATTGGTAGGTTTGGTTTGTCTGAATGACTGGATGTAAGTTGATGCAGTTGGAAGCGCTTCTTCTTGATATGAGCTATAATTTAAAGGTTGTACGTAGGGATCATATAATTGGGAACTAGTGTCATTATAGTACGAAGATGACATACTCGAGTATACTGAGTTACTATACTCTGCAGTGGTAGCAGTTGTCTGGTATAAATGACTTTTATCATTGTTTAACGAGTTATATGATCTTTGACTGGGAATTGTTACTTTATAGTATAATGTTAGTATTTAAAGTTTTATTCAATTAAAATACATACCTTCAATTAATTCTTCGCTATTTGGACTTGACTTTGGCCAACATGAGTATTGACTCGATGATGGATTTTGAGATTTTCTTGAAGCCATTTTTAAAATTAAGGAGAATGATAAGGTAGTGTTTTAAGTATATTCCCAAAAAAATGCATTAAAAAAGGGGATTGCTGATATAATACACGTATATATATATATATATATATATGTTTACATCAGTGCTTATGTTTGACTTTGCACCAACACTTGGAGCGAGCTTTATATTAATTTTGGCATGTGATTCTTAGCTCAAAAATAGGATTTTTCACGTGAGCTAGACGTCTAACATGCGACTTACCCAAAGATCTCTCGAAAAAGATATAGACGGATGTAAGATATCATGTGCCAAAATCAATTAATGGTTTAATTTGTTTTCAAGCAATTACTTGATTATTATAAAAGAGACACATTGTATATACAACCATTTGTTTGATTTTATGCTCATATAGACAAATAGACTGATAGCTTTATATTAGATAGCGTCTTGCATTTCTTTAGTAAATAGTATGGTTTATCTTAAGTCTGCGGAAGATTCTAATTTGTAAAAGCATCGTTTATGATGTATTCCTTGTAACAATAGTTAAAACGTGGCAGCTATGTCCAGCTCTCTGTAAGTTACACAAAATCACCAATGTATCATGGATTCTTTGTCATTAACATCGTATTGTTTTACATTATTATTAAAATTCATTACACTGATTATGGCTATAAGCATTTCTTGGTTTTTTTTTATTCCCATCCCTCGTTTCATAATTGAGATTATATTGCCATTCTAGAATATCCAGCTCAAATATATCTACTCTAATATGTTCTATTTGCTTGTCAATCATAGCTATCCACTTAATATATTCTAAGGAATCAGCTCTTAATTATAAAAAAGAAATGAAAAGATAAAAGTAAAAAATACGAAACTCCAATTGCCTCTACCAATTTAGGATTTTTTGATGCGTATTATTTGTCATTGTAGTGCTACATAATATTGTGCTTGTCGCACGAAGTTAAATGAAATTACTTGTAACTTTTGTTAATTAATAGCAATAAATCTATTATATGCTGATGATATCACTGTAAGATAATTTTTTAATCGCTACATTTCAATTCCATAATGTGTGAAACTTATATTTCTAAATTGATGCAAAATGTGTATTCATTAAAAGGTAACTGCTACCATAATTAATAAACTGTAATTAAATAACTACTAACTCGGTAGGATAAAAAATAGTTTTACATAATTTGGTAGTAATTGCTTCAATAGAATTGAGCATCCAAATATTTTTTTTCTATAACTTTTTTAGGTTCAAAATTGACTTTAATTTAGAAAGAATGGTATTTTTGATTCCGAGATATTAATAGAACATTTAACATTAAAATTTATTTGGGTTACTACGAGGATCAAAATAGCCTTAGTCTATCATACATATATTTCATAAATACAAAAGTGTGATGGAGTAACTAGCAGTGAAGAGAAATTTCTGCATAGATAGCCACCTTGTTGCAGTACTGTAGATTTATTCCTCGTCGCAACATATCAAGATATTTACTGATAATGGCTGTGTAGGAGCTCTTCTAATGCTTTTAAATAACGGTAATCAAATCACTCAATTTGCTGTTGAGGCTGAGCTACAATGAAAATTCATTGATCCAGTCCCACATCCTCCTTTCCATGAGCATGGAAATAATATGTATTTCAGACATCTTAGTAGGCTCCCTGCAGACACCGAATCAAGACAACTAGATGGATATATCTGCAGAATGCAACGAAGGTCCATCGATTATTCAGTGGCATTTTCGGAAGTCAAACCTGAAAAGAGTGACTCATTAAACAGCTTGAAGACATTGTACGATTGGTGGCGTTATGTAAGAATATCATGAAAGGAGCACTAATGTTATGGTTGCAATAAAAGTTGTTGATAAGATTTTGTAGGTTGATGAGAAGTTAAAATCAGTTCTAAACTTTCTTATGATATCATACTTTATAGCTATTCCTTAATCTAGGATTATATTTATGCACTATGAAAATTTTGAAGAGCTTTTCATCTTAGGACAATCACTGTAAATTCATTAGAATTTGTAGCCGTAAAAAAACAGTATGGAGGATGCTGAACGTATAAAAAATAGAACAACAATAGTTAAGACGCATCGTACTTACGTTAAATCATAAATGTCAAAAGACCAAAACCATTGAAACAAACGTATGGTATTTCTTAAAATGACACAATAAATTAAATAAAGGGAACCAGAGAATAAATGAAATGGCGTTGATTATTTTATTAAACAAATTAATTAAAGAATAAAACAAGCTGAAGAGTTCCAGCTACTGAATGTATTTCTTCTATTTATAAACGAGTCTGAAGTAGTTGAAAAAATATTTATTTCACCCAAGTTTTGTTGGTAAAGATTATGATTACATAATTGATCAATTGAGTTATTAACCCTTTAGGCAATTAAAGTACCTTTACATGATCATCGGTACCAAGGACCGATGATTATCAAGATAACTTTAAAAACGAACAACCTACCCAACAAAATGTTCAATGTTTCTAGGAGATGGCTAGTTTCGGTTGAAAGTTGTGATGATATGTATTATTGTGGTATACGCTATTTTTATGTTCCGTTGAACGTAGATCTAAAATGTGTAATTTTATAAAGCTTACTAATGTTTCAACATTTATAATCATTAAATCATGAAGATTGAATATTATAATTACGACAAACTTAAGCTTATTATGCAACGATCATAACAGCTATTGATCTTGTGAGTTTACCTTTATTTCTTATACTGAACTTCAGTGTCTAAATAGAGTCTCAAAATAGTTTAAATACAAAAACTCACTCACCTTTAAAAAATATTTCTATTATCTATACATGTGTTCAAGCTCAAAATCGATAGGTATAATTCAAACTAAATTTTTATTGTAAAACCTTTCTCTTTATTTATCAATATGAAAGATAGAGATAAATGTCTAAAGCGTACCGATTTATTTCACAATTATATTCAATGAAAAAAAAAGTGCTGTTAAATATTGCAGCACCTTTATTCGTCTGATGTATTTTTATCATAAAAGAAAATAATTTCTGATTTTGGACATTTCACGGAATAAACTTCACCCAAATAATAAAAGCACGTTCTCTTTTTTTTCCCGCAAACTTTGATCAGCTGAATCACAAAGTGTAAGAGAATGTCAAGATAGTAGAACTCATCGAAAAAAATAAAGCTAACTTGCGTAATTTTAGCATAACTGTTGAAAGTGTAGCACAAAGACCTCATAGCAATGTAAGAAAGCACAAAGTGGTACGCAAGGAAAGAATACTTAGTTTATCTAAGTTTATAAATTATACCAATTACGTTTATTTATTCTTAAAGCACTGAACATCATATTAAAGTAGCTAAAAGTAACTACTTCATAAAGATGAATTTGGAGGGTTTTTGGAAGAATGAGTAAAAATAGGAGGGTAATGTTGAGATATCTACCCTATAAAGTATTCTTTCAATGTAGAAATATTGAATTGGGTTTGCTTTGATATTATACAAATGATTAGACCGAAATTCTGCCTTCCATAAAGCATTTTTTTCTCTTTCATAATCAACATATTGAATCATTGTCAATAAGGTTTTTAAAAAATATATTTAAATAGTTACTATGATCCTTGTTCCTATTTAACTTTCAACAAACTCGCTGAAGAGCAGTTTATGTTTTCTTAGAGTTATCAGCCACGTACTTGTTTTTCGGGTTTTAAACTATTTCTTACACTCTTTGTTTATAAACAATGATAATAAAGTTCCAAGCTTCCGCAAATTCAACCGTTCAATTTGGATAATTAATTGAACCGGAAGATACAAGTTTTGCTTTTCATCACGTCTTTTTTTCATGAATTACACTGAGAAGCAAAAAAAAGTCTCACAATACTTGCTCTTGCCAAGATCGCAAACTCCGCACTGTAAAAAATAGGAAGAATATTTTAAACATCTATGCTCGACACCTAGGTAACCAATTAATGCCCAATCAAGGCAGATTTTTGAAAGCATTATTACTGAAATTGCAAGAATGGTCCTTGCTCGTGGTAGAAACACGCACGTTTTTATCACTGAATTTAAAAGTGAATTTTACCAGCCATCACAACCAGAAGCTTACTTGCACTTTATTTAACATCTGAACAGAGGTGTAAATTGATAGGTAGAATTAATACCCTTTTTTTTGTTTTATTTTACGATTTAAAACATACGCTGGCGGATCACAGCTAGCGGATCATTAATGGCGGATCAAAAAAGAAGAAGTATAAAAAATAAAGTTCGCAGAGCTATATATTGCTTTACTTAAGAATTGTTCCATATTCTTTACTTTTCTTTCAACTCTTACTTCATATTGTATCAACAGTCAACATTAAAAAAAAATTCGGAGAAACAACTCCCTTTATTGCTTGTACGACATTTTTTTACCTCTTTTAACAATCTAAATTTATCCATTTAAGCTGGTTTGCAAATCGCTCTCTTGATAAGAATCCAACACCGTTATATAAAGTTCAATTATTAGAATTTGTCATCAAGTCCATTTTTTTCTTACTTTTTAAAAAAGTAAAATGTAACTTATAGTGGGATATTACTTTCATTTCATCTCAACGTTCTGCCTTCTAGCTGTCCGATATGTCGGAATATCGAAGTACGTGACCCGACAAAGCCGATGAATAATATAAAGTTACACAATATATGCGATGTTTAGTATCGGGTGAGATAAATAAGTCAAAGAGAAGCTCCATTTATGTAGTAAATTCCACCAAAGATAGTATATCTTTCGTGTCGATTTTGATTTTTTGATTCAAGAGGTATGGAAAGGGGCAAAAAAAAATCAAGGTACCAATGAGATCATGGATCAGGGTTTCAGAGCAATATATGACGATGCAATCAAATATAGGAACGAATGCTTGATCTGTTGAATAATTTTACCGTGGAGGTTCAAATATGCTGGAGGAAAAGCCTAAAAGCGATTTATACCAATTCCAGACCAATACCTACATGCCTCAAACCAATCAATTTTTTAAGCACCTTAAGGCGGAGATGTGCCTATACTCCACAGGTTTAGATAGAACACCTAATTTTTTGGAGATGATTAACCTTTCTTAACTTTCATACTTTTTTCTTATCTTTTTTTTGTTTTTTTCTTTAGGATTTAAAACAAAAATAGAAACGTTATGGATAAGTATCTTTTCTGATATGCATGTCTACAAATTAAATTTAGCGTGATGTAATACTGTACAACAACATTGAAATAAACCTTACTATGGTTTTACCGCCTACTGACATCGGATCTTAAAAGCACATGGCAAAATCGTTCAGGCCACGGTTTTTCCGAAATCAAATTTACGCTAGTTGACAGATATATAAATATGAGACTAAAATACACCTTTTTTCAATTTCTTTTCATTTCATACTTTAGACTTAAATTACTTTATAGAATATACTAGCTTTGATTAGCAGTATATATTAATCATACCTGCTTACCTTTTAATCCATACCACTTAATTTATCAGATCTCCAATTTTTTACATATTACAAATCCAACATGGATATGCCATCGTTGCAGGGAATACAACAAAATCGAAACAATCGAGATAATGAGTATCAAAGCAGACGAAAGCATTCATCCGATGAGTCCACTATTGAAGGTGTTCACGACAAAGAGGAAGTAAGCAGCGAATCTGGTGTAAGCTATAATAACCAGATCAGATCAACCTCTGGAGGTGGCTTTGGTGAAGCTGAAGGAAATGCAGTCAATATCGAGGACGCCATGTCAAATTATGAAGAAATTCGTAGAGAACTCACACAACAATCCCGCTTATCCCGTGTCAAATCTTCAACACCTGGAGATGCTGAAAAAGGCGATGTTTCAGATTTTGACTTGACAGATTTTTTGAAGAACCAAAATGATCAAGGAGAGGCTCAAGGTTTCTACCCAAAGCATATGGGTGTCATCTGGAAGAACTTGGTTGTCCAAGGTCTTGGTGCTGATGCTAAAGTTATCCCTACTAACTGGACTTGGGTCAGAGATACCGTCAAATTCTGGAAATGGGGCAAGCATGAAGGTACTGATTTCACTATCTTGAAAGGAAATGATGGTTTCTGTAAAGATGGTGAGATGTTGCTTGTTCTTGGTCGTCCTGGTGCTGGTTGTACAACATTGTTGCGCGTTATTGCTAACATGCGTGCCTCTTATACTAGCATTGAGGGTGAAGTTTCTTATGGTGGCATTGAAGCTCTGGATTTCTCTAAGCATTTCCGTGGTGAAGTTTGTTACAATGAGGAAGAAGATCTTCACTATCCTACTTTGACTACTAAACAGACTTTGAGTTTCGCCTTGAAGAACAAGACTCCTGGTAAGCGTCTTGAGGGTGAAACCAAGAAGGAGTTCATCAACAAAATTTTGTACATGCTTGGTAACATGCTTGGTTTGACAAAGCAAATGGACACCATGGTTGGTAATGCTTTTGTTCGTGGTCTTTCTGGTGGTGAACGTAAGCGTCTTTCTATTGCTGAACAGATGACTACTCGTAGTTCCATTAACTGTTGGGACTGCTCTACTCGTGGTCTCGATGCCTCTTCTGCCCTTGATTATGTTCGTTCTCTTCGTATCATGACTGATATCATGCACAAGACTACTATCTCTACTCTTTACCAGGCTTCTGACAGTATCTTCCACCTCTTCGATAAGGTCATGGTTCTTGATGAAGGTCGTTGCATCTACTTTGGTCCTACTTCTACTGCTAAGAGTTACTTTGAGGATATGGGTTTCTATTGTCCTGATCGTAAATCTACTCCTGATTTCTTAACTGGTCTTTGTAACATGAATGAACGCCAGTATCGTGAAGGTTATAAGCAAAAGGTTCCTGCCAATGCTGTTCAGTTTGAGAAGGCCTACAAGGAATCTAAACTCTGCTCTGACATGATGGCTGAGCGTGATGAATATGAACAAAAAATTCAGCAAGATCGCCCTGATGAAAAGTTCCGTCAAGCTTTTATTGATGGTCATCAGAAACATGCTCCTGTTCGTTCTCCTTTTGTTGCTACTTACTACCAACAGGTCAAGTCTCTTACCATCCGTCAATTCCAGCTTATCTTCGGTGATAAGGGCGCTTTGGTGTCTCGTTATGGCGGTGTTGTTGTCAAAGGTCTTATCATGGCTTCAGTGTTCTTTAAAATGTCGACTAATGCAAGTGGTGCCTTCAGTCGTGGTGGTTCTTTCTTGTTCTCTTTGCTTTTCAATGCTTTGATTGCTCAATCTGAATTGGCTGCATTTATGCAAGGTCGTCGTGTGCTTGAAAAGCATAAGCACTTTGCTTTATACCATCCTTCTGCTTTCTACATTTCTCAAGTCATTGCCGATATTCCTCTTGCATTACTCCAAGTGATTATCTTTGAACTCTGTGTCTACTTTATGATGGGTCTTGTGCTTGATGCCGGAAAGGTAATTATCATCAATCATATTTTCATATATGTATATAACAACAAACTAATTTTTTTTTTAAAAAATTATTATTGTAGTTCTTTACTTTCTTCATCATTCTTGTGGTAACCAACCTGTGTATGAACGGATTCTTTAGGTTTTTTGGAGCTATTTCCCCCAACTTCTTTACTGCTTCTCAATTGTCGAGTATTTTGTTGATTGCTTGTCTTGTTTACTGTGGTTATCAGATTCCATACAAGGCCATGCATCCATGGCTCATGTGGTTAGTGTTTTTTTAGTGCATTCGTCCCAATTTTGTAAATTAACTTATTTAATTCCATCAACTAGGATCTACTGGATCAATCCACTTGCTTATGGCTATAAAGCTTTGCTCTCCAATGAGTTGCATAACATGAACTTCAGCTGTGAAGGCGCCAACTCTGTTCCATATGGTCCCACCTATACTGACTCTGCTTACAAGACTTGCTCTCTTCCTGGTGCCACTCCTGGCCAAGACTACATCTCTGGTGATGTCTATCTCCATGTGGCTTACGGTTATGAAACTTGGCAGCGCTGGATTGACTTTGTTGCTGTTTTGCTTTTCTTCTTCTTCTTTACTATCCTTACTGCTCTTGCTATGGAATATGTTGACCTCCAAAAGGAAGGTTCTATTACCAAGGTTTACAAGGCTGGTAGAGCTCCCAAAGAAGCTGATGCATCTGCTCAGCTTGAACAAGTTGTCGAAGAGAATGATGAGAAGATGGAAGCTGTTCATGAAGGTACTACTTTCTCCTGGCATCATATGAACTATGATGTTCCTGTTAAGGGTGGAACTCTCCGTTTATTGAATGATATTGGTGGTATCGTTAGACCTGGTCATCTCACTGCTCTTATGGGTTCTTCTGGTGCTGGTAAGACCACTCTTTTGGATGTCCTCGCCAAGAGAAAGACAATTGGTAAAATCGAAGGCCGTATCTATATGAATGGTGAGCCTCTTGGTCCTGACTTTGAGCGTACTACTGGTTACTGTGAACAAATGGATATCCATAATCCTAATGCCACCGTTCGTGAAGCCCTCAAGTTCTCTGCTTATCTTCGTCAATCTGCTGAAGTACCAAAGGAAGAAAAGGATGCCTATGTTGAACAAATTATTCGTCTTATGGAAATGGAAAAGATTGCTGATGCCCTTGTTGGTGACCTTGAAGCTGGTATTGGTATTTCTGTTGAAGAGCGTAAGCGTTTGACCATTGCCACTGAATTGGTTGGTAAGCCCAAGCTTCTTTTCTTGGATGAGCCTACTTCTGGTCTTGATGCTCAAAGTTCTTTCAACATTGTTCGTTTCATTCGTAAGCTTGCTGATGCCGGTTGGCCCGTGCTTTGTACTATCCATCAACCTTCTGCTACTCTTTTTGAACACTTTGATCACTTGGTCCTTTTAGTCCGTGGTGGTAAGACTGCTTACTGTGGTGAAATTGGCCAAGATGCTCGCATCATGATTGATTACTTTGAAAAAAACGGTGGCCCCAAGTGCTCTCCTAGCGCTAACCCTGCTGAATATATCCTTGAATGTGTTGGTGCTGGTACTGCTGGTAAGGCTACTAAGGACTGGTCCGAAGTTTGGACTGCCTCTCCTGAAGCCAAGGAATTGGATGCTGAACTTGAACAGATTCACCAAAATATTGATACCAATGCTAAGAACAACAACAGTCCTTATTCTCTTTCTTTTGCTCAACAGTTCTGGCTCGTTTACAAGCGCATGAATGTTTCATGGTGGCGCTGTCCTACTTATAACATGGGTCGTCTTTTCAACGTATGCTTCATTGGTCTTATCTCTGGTTTCTCCTTCTGGAAATTAGGTAACAATCCTGCTGATATGCAAAACCGTATGTTCTCTGTCTTTACTACTTTGTTGATGAGTAATGCATTGATTATCTTGGCACAACCTCGTTTCATGCAAGAGAGACAGTACTTTAGACGCGAGTACGCATCCCGCTACTATGGCTGGGCACCCTTTGCTTTGTCTTGTATCTTGGTTGAGATTCCTTATTTGATTTTCTTCTCTGCTGTCTTCTTGTGCTGTTTCTATTGGACTGCTGGTCTTCAGAATATCTCTGACCGTGTAGGTTTCTTCTATATTCACTTTGTTGTGTTTTTACTCTACTCTGTCTCTCTTGGTTTCATGATTGCTGCTTTCTCCAGCACTCCCCCCATGGCTGCTGTTATCAATCCTTTCTTCACATCCATTTTGATTCTGTTTGCTGGTATCATGCAACCTCCTACTGCTATGCCTCGCTTCTGGAGTTCCTGGATGTACTGGTTGGATCCATATCATTATGTCATAGAAGGTCTTGTTGTCAACGTTATGGACAGTGTCCAAGTTCAGTGTGGAGCTAGCGATTTTATCCAGATTCCTGTTCCTGCCAACCAAACCTGTGGCCAATACATGGAAGAGTTTTTCAAGAATGGTGGTGCTGGTTATGTTGAAAATGATAATGTCTACGATACGTGTAACTACTGTCAATACTCTGTTGGTAATCAATACTATGAAGATAGAATCGGATGGAAATTCGAATACAGATGGCGTGACTTTGGTATCTTGTGTGCCTACTACGTTTTCAACGTCTTTGCCTTCATGTTCTTTGTCTTCTTGTTCAGAAAGGCCAAGCGATAAATTTTACCTTTTTATTTCTTTATTTTGCATTCCTTTTTTTGCATCCTCATAGAATTTTTTAAAAAATATACATACACATATTCTTCTGGTTTTTGTTATCAATGTACATTTTATACATACCAGGTTAATAAACAACATTAATTTAAAAAAAAAAAAAAAAAAAAAAA
>VCJI01001205.1:35921-51355 GCA_024139395.1 Backusella morwellensis
TCTATAGTTTTTCCTTTTGGTATATTTTGTATTTATGAATGCATGCACACCTATTAAGACTAAAGTCTATGTGATTATATAAGAAATATTTTATATAAATAAATAGACAATTCAAATATGTAAATGTAGTGTTTTCTCATTTATTTAAAAATATTTCTCAATTACTTTGGAAGACATGTTCATGTCTCTCTGTAAGCGATACCGCGTAAGTTGGTTTGCCAAGATCAAATTTACGAGAGATAAAGGCTGTGGATTACTTTGCCTTCGGATCATAAGAAATCAGATGCACCCATGAGTGTTTATCGTCGAACTGGGACTTGTTAAGCTTTTCTTTTATTTCTCTGTATACCATGTCATTTACATCTTCTCTTCGTATGATAGCAGCAAAAAACTCTTTAGTATTCTATTTTTTTGCTTTAATAAAAAGGGTTAATATGATATGATTCTCTATTATTTCCTTCTTGCTTAAGTTCATTTACCGTAAATTCTTTGGATGATAAAGCTATTATTTCTGCTTGAATTGTTGGTGAAACTCTTTCTTTCATAAAGTGATGAAACCATGGATGGCTTTCAAAGTTGAAGGCACTTTTATTTCGCAAGTTTTTGATATAATGTAATACTTCAGTTCTATGTTTAATGGCTGTATTGATTTTTGTGATGTTATGACGTGAACGGGAAGGCAAGGACTTTGTTTCTTTTTGAAAATATTTCATTAACGCGCTCTGTCTCGATTTGGGACTGGGAACCTTTTTTTTTGTAGCGCCTTATATATTGATGAAATGAACTTCACTTTGTGCCTATCAAAATTGTTCTTAAGCCTAAAAAATGAGCAATTTTTGCTTTGAAATGACACTCAAAATACTTACATTGACTAATACTAAGTGTTGACATACTTTAAAATATTCCTTTGAAGACCAAAAACACCATTTTCAATTCATATTCATGTTATTAAACAACAGGTCCTATATCGTAAAAACAGGACATTTGTTTCTTATCCTGCTTCTTTTTTTTTTTTTACCAGGATCAATAAATACAACGCAAACCGTGATTGGTTTTTTTCCCACCACCGCTAGTAAAAGAGCATACAGTATTCAATCAAGCAACCATCATTTTGAAATAGGCCAGGTATAAATTATTTTTTCCTTTTCAAAAAGAATAACGTTTAAAAAAAAAGAAGGGGATAAAAAATGGCCTTGATTAAAAAAATAATTATATGAATAATTTATCTTATTATGAATCGCTTACGAGTAGCTCACATCATTACCAGTCTTGCATCCGCTTATTGTTATTGATGTGTTGACTTTTTCCTCCCAACAATGGCTTACTGATGATAAAATGAT
The DNA here is from genome assembly GCA_024139395.1 of Backusella morwellensis. Taxonomy (NCBI): domain Eukaryota; kingdom Fungi; phylum Mucoromycota; class Mucoromycetes; order Mucorales; family Backusellaceae; genus Backusella; species Backusella morwellensis. The sequence continues at coordinate 37,262 of VCJI01001205.1, forward strand.
ATATCAGCAACATTTACCATTTATATAGTCTCTTTCTTTGAATGGCAGGTTCTATTGCATTTATTTACCTTGCTTCCTAGTTTAATGCTACATCAAACGGAACAGAAAACAACATATCTTGCTCTACACTCCAATGACTTGAAGTAATGTCTTATTTGGAATAAACAGTGTACCAATAATGCTATTTGAAGTGTGCTTTTTCGCATTTCTAAATTTTAAAGTCGAGATCCCTATCTGATTTATGCATAAAAATAATAATCTCCGCCTCAAGCTTTAATGAAAAGTGGATTTTATCGTCATACTATACTTCAATACTTGTATAAGCCAAAGTGTTTATATCAATCTTATTGTTTATCGCTATTTTTTTTTTTTTGCATGCTTATGGATCAAGAAGTGAGAGTACTTATTGTATAAATCTTTTACAGACTATAAAAAAATCCAAATCAGGATGCGGCCACATTCCAACAAAAGTTGGATATATTTGGAAACCGTTGATGATGTGATTTCTTATCAGATGCTCTACTTAAAAGCATAATACAACTAAAATGGCCATCGGTAAAAAATTATAGAAATATCTGTAACTATTACGAAAATTGTTTTTTTTTCTTTTGTAAAGACAAGGTAAAAACATCTACAGTGTAACAACTTGCAGACTGCATTCCAAATACATAAATTAATTGAATGGGCATTTTTTTATTGTTTCGTTCTTTACACACATCCCATTTCGAATTTTCTTTCTTATCTTTATTCTATTCATTTGTGATACTTTACTCTCATAGATAGGCTTTATTATTATCATTAAACATGTCGTGTTATTTGGCAGGAGGTGGTCACCTTCAAGGTGTGCAATTAGCCTCTGATCATGTCAGCCAATCTTCAGCCCCATTACTTGCATTGCAGCAAAGATCTCAAGCTAGAAATCACAAGACAACTCGATTACTTTTCAGACGACTTGGTTTAGCATCACAGGATCTGGAGCGCCATCTCAATCAAATAGATGAGAGAAGATCGCAATTAGTAGACGAACTCGATGCTTCCAGAAACCATATCAGTGTTCTCCCCAGTGCTTTGATAAGATTTACTAATCTAACGAACCTTATACTTTCCAGCAATAATTTGACAGTTATACCCTATGAAATTTACAGTAATGCAACGCAGCTAAGGTCGCTTGTACTCTCGGAAAATGAAATAAGTGTCATACCAGAAGACATGCCGCACTTTTTGACTCAGTTGATCACACTTAAACTAGACGATAATAGGATTGAGGCACTTCCGCGTTCTATCTATCACATGGAAAACTTACAGAATCTGCAACTAGGATCTGATTACGGCGGCAATTTTCTTGAATCATTACCAGACACCATTTCTTCCTTGACGGCACTTAAAGAATTGAATGTTTCGTACAATCATATTCAAGAGCTACCGGATACTCTGTTTGAAGAGAACACATCACTAGAATACATCAATTTATCACATAATCAGCTTGCACACTTACCCACTACGTTACTACGACGCTTGGATAATTTAAAAACATTAGACCTATCATATAACCACATCTCAACAATATCAACCACAACTTTAGACGATATGCTGCGACTAACCACGTCAAAACTCGAGTTTATTGATATTAGCAACAATAGATTATTCATTTTACCTGCAGAACTATTAGATCAGAATAGAGCTCAAGTCATCGTAAGAGGGAACCCCTTTAATCAGTCCTTGGGTGCCAATCATAACATGGACCAAGATAATGATGGATCCTACCAGCAAGTGGTACGAAATATGACCAGAACTGTGGTTCCTATCTCAGAATATGCTTCATCGTCACTTGTTACACGGCATAATAATGATACTGCTCATCAAAGCACAGCTCAAGAGGACACAGGTGCAATTGATAGAACATTGTCAGACATAGCAAATAGCCTGCATGTATTTGAAGATAGACTTCAAGGAACCTTATCAGGGACGATTGCAGAGCAACAAGACGAAGAAGAAGAAACTGAAGAAGGTAGTGAAATTAGCTCTGCCCCTATTTTGGATACCAACATTGTAAATATTTTGACAAACGATTCATCACCTGCACCACTGTTTCTCTCATTACGCGAGATTGCATATCGACTTTTAATTTCAAGCATCACAGACATATCGCGCCTACCTACCGATTCCATCCCTGAACATATCACCACGGACATTCTAAACAGCTTTGTACAAAAATGCCCCATATGTCGCGGACCCTACGTTCATGAATGGGTAAGCACAGTACAGCTAAAGGGCGAAAACGCTGTTCGTAAAGTTCGCTTTTGTAGAACTGAGTGTTGGAAGGAGTATAAAAGAAACATTGAGGAGAGAATGAGATACTACCAAGATAATCGCATAGCTCGACAAGAAATAATTGATTCCATTCGACAAACTCCACTTGAAGAAAACACCTTTGACTGGATTGTTGCTGCTGTAAATGCTGCGAATGAACAAGAAGAGGAGCGCGATTTGATAGCGAATATTTGAAAAAAAAGGAGGTCTTTTGTAGTTTAGCAAAATCATCAATAAATAGGCATAAAAGCAGTTAAATAATGTTTTTCCTTCTATTTTTGTGTTTTAGCAATTGTTATTAAATACCGACTTTTTAATATAATGCTTCATTGTTATTGTTTAGAGCATCAGCTTTGGCTCCGAATATCTTTTTCAATCCGCTTTGTGATTATAAAGTTTTGTTTAAAGTAACGATGTAAATGCTTCTTTTTTTCGAAATAATAAAACAGTGGTATATTAAGGGAATCAAAGCTACTTTTTGTTTATGAATCAAGAGTGTTAGGACCTTTAAATGAAATACATGTTAATTTAGATCACTAAGCTATCAAGATTTAAGGGTTAAACCTTATACTCTCAACTGTGTTGAAATAAAAACGTCGGATTCTCACCTGTTATTGTCTTGTTAAAAACCGCTAACCCAGTAAGCATTCTGTTTGTGAGGTGTTATTAGTAAAACTGTCGTACAATTTTAATTTTATTAAGCTGAATAGTCATAATAATTATATTAATTATAAGTTTAAATTGAGCCAAAAGTGCTTGTTCTATGTTTGTGTTTTTTTTATATGTGCTGAATCTCGGTTTTATATAAATCACATCAACTGCTTAATATAGGATATGACTCTAGCAATAGATATTGAGCACTTGTGTTTATAACGATTGTTTATTCAAAGTCGGAGATCGCCAGCAATAAATCAACACAGAATAAAGAATTCATATCATGATTGGATGAGAATTAAATTGAATAAAGCAAAAAAGTCCGTGCCACATTAACCATGAGGGAGTTGAGACATTCTAAAAAGCGGTTCTATTTTCCAAGTTCATAAAAATACTTTTTTTGACAGACAAAAACTCTGTGCAATGTGACCAAAATAGATACAGTAAGCAATTAACTAAAAAGTTACTTTATTAAGAACCGTGTACTGAGGATATATTGTCTTTTTTAAGCTAATACGATCTTACATTCTTTCCCTTTTTATATCGTGGTTTCAAAAAAGTTCTGGACTATAAATATATTATGACACCCAAAACATTAAAATATTCGGCACCTCTTTCTTTCCTATTAACCTTTTGTTCATCTCTCCCTTCCTTACAATACAAAAGAAAAATGGCCCATGCAATGTCAGTAGCCTCGCGCCCTTCTTCATCATTAACACACACATCTGTGGTTGGACTAGTCTCCATGGTAGCCGTTTTACACTCACACATTTACTGGTTTTATTCTGTCATGTATATCGTTTACGATAAAATATCACCAAATAGTAGAGCAGCAAATACGCGATGGCGATCATGCCAAGGAAAGATTAAACATTCTAAAAGAAGCTCCCATAAAAAAAGGGAAAACAGGCTTTCAGTTATCTCTCCAGTCCTACCCGTTTCTACCGCTCTACTTTTAAAAAATTCAGCACCCATTTTGAAATCTTTAGAAACATACCCATCAGTAAAAAAACAACCTTTTGATATCCGCCAGTTCATCAAGCCAGAGCGCAAGATGCCTAAACGCATTCGTAGCGCTGGCAACGTGGGAAGTTACGATAGTAAATTACAACCTCTTGTTGAAGTACCCACTATTGTCGCCTCGCCTTCTGACGATGAAGCTCTTGCTGGTAAACCCACCACCCAAATGGGACGTAAACGATCCAACAGCAAAAGGGACAAGGCATTGATATTGCTTCGTTCAACATTCCAGCGTAGCAACAGTAGCAAAGAGAATGTTACCTCCATGAGTTCGGACGAGCAGCAAAGCTCTGCTCCCAAAAAAAGAAGACGACGCAACACATTGCTTGGTATTACACGTAAATTCTCGGTCCGCAATCAGAGTTCAAGCTCATTTCCCCAAAAACAATCAAATTCCGAAGAAAGTTTGCCTCCTACACAGTCAGAGCCGATGGCAAAGAAAGAGTCTCGTAAACTATTTCGCAGCCTTCCATTATGGAAGAACAAAAAGTAAAACACAAAAAAACAAAAAAAAAAATAGATAACTTTCTGGTAAAGTCAATTTAGATAGATGTAAAATACCAAATCCCCTCTTATTTTTCGTAAAGTTATATTCCCTTCACGCCCTTTTATATCATAAAATTATGCTCGAACTTGTAAATATACCCAAACAATAAAAAAACAAAAGTTATTATGTATACACTCAATAGTACAAAGCTCGTTTTAAATACAATTTTAGTAATAAGAAAAAAAAATTAAAACATGCTATGTGTAAGAAGAAATCAAAATTATCGAAGAGGTACGGATGTACCCTTTAATTATATATGAACGTTCTTCTTTTTTTTTCTCCCAATCCTTTTAACCCCTACGAATGATACCAGCTTGCATCAGCTTGCGAACATTGGCAGCAATTTGAGGGTTCTTCAAATGCTCCTGAGCAGCCATGGGGTTTTCTTGCATTTGTTGAAGAATTTGTTGCATAACAGGATCAGAAAGAATACGCTACAGTAAAAAGAGACTTAGCAAATCAAAAACATGACGCTTACTCGTTTTTATCTTACCTGGATTTCAGGGTTTTGTTGAGCTCTCTTGAGAGTTTCTTCAGGAGACTCATTAGGATCAATGCCCTCACCACTCATTGGGTTCATACCGGCATAGGCCTTTGACAATTGTTGTTGGATTTCACGAGCACACTTGTTGTCCTTATCATTTTCACGGGCAAGGGTAAGGGCCTCGATTGCCTCAGTATATTCCTTCTTTACAAGGTGAACAGCGGCCTTGCGAATGTAACCACGGGGGAAAGTGGGATCGATTTCGATACACTTGTCGGCGTCCTTATCAGCTTCGTGGACAGCCATCAACTTCAAGTAGCAGACAGCACGGTTGGAGTAGGGACGGACATCCTTATCATTACGCTTGATGGATTCAGTGTATTTCTCAACAGCCTCGGGCCTATTATAGAAAGGTGCTTTTTTAGTTTGTGTAGGTGGGAATATTTTTATTTTTATATTTACCATTTGCCTTGCTTGAACAAGGCGTTGCCCTCATCACGAGCCTTGTCTGCAAGTTCAGGGTTATAATAAGCAGCCTTTTCCTGCTCCTTCTTGAGCTTCTCGGTATCACGAAGCTTAGTAAGAGTATCTGGTGTACGATGTTCGGTCAAGGACTTGCCATAGTATTTGATGGCATCATCCAGTTTATCCAACTTGACGTAAGCATTACCAATGCGCTGAAGAGCTCTACATGGCAATGTGTTGGTGACATTCTATCCAGCATGGAGCATCTCTTATCCCTCCCTCCCTCCCTCCCTTTTATATATTTACCTGGCAATCAACTTGTAATCACATCTCAATTCACGACCACGCTCAATTGCGTCTTCGCAAGTCTTGATACAGTCGTCATAGTTTTCCTGCTCAAAGAGGACAGCTGTTATAGTAGAGCACGTTAGTTGCCGTTCCCTTTGGTGTTTCTATGGATACTTACCAGCCTTGTTTGTTAAGAAAGTGATATTTGTATCATCCAATTCATAGGCCTTGTTGTAGTGGGTGAGAGCGGCTTCAAACTCGCGCTTCTTGTAGGCTTGATTACCGAGATCCTTTTCGGCCAAAGCTTGGGTTTTGTTATCGTCAGACATTATTTTATTTATATGAAATGGTATAAACAAAAAAGAAAGAAAGAGAGAAAAAAAAACACGTAAAGTTTTTGTGGGTTTATATTTCCATGTCCTTTTTTTCTGGAACTCTCGATTTGTGACTGGCACAAATATTCACACACACACACACACACAAGATTGAATCCCTGATTCTTATTTCTTGTTTTTTTTTCAAGCATTGCCTTTTATTTCAAGAAAATAACATCAAAATGTAAATTTTAATTTACAGTCATTTAAGCTTGTTCCTCCTATTTGCATTATAAAGTTCAATAAATAAGCAATTCGTTTTATTAAACCCAATTATTTTGAAAAACTTACCTTTTGGAAGACATAAGTCAAGTGGCACTTGCCACAGTATTGACGGTCCTTGTGCTTGGCCATGAAGACACCGGCGCCACAGGTGGCGTTGGGGCACTCACGACGGAGACGGGTGATCTTACCGGACTCGTCAACCTTGTAGAACTTGAGGATAGCCATCTTGACCTTGGTGCGCTTGTGCTTGATCTTCTTGGGGGTAGTGTAAGTCTTCTTCTTTCTCTTCTTACCACCACCGAGGAGCTCGGCGTTGAGGTGGAGGGTGGAGTTGTCCTGGACACCATAGAGAGAAAGAGCCTCGGAGTTCATGAGGGACTTACCGGCGAAGGAAAGACACTGGAATTCAGCATCAATACCTGTTGTTTTTGTTAACACAATTATACTCTCATTCATCTTCTATCGAGTCATGTGGCGCTGAAATCTCATTTTTTTAAAGGAATCTTACCCTCACGGGCGGCAATCATAGCCTTAACGCTGTCAACGGAAGTGGCAGAGGTAACATCAAAGGCAAGAGTGTTACCGGCAAGAGACTTTACGAAAACCTGCATGTCGAATGTGTGAAAGAGGAGGAGCAAAAGTTTGGCGACTTGAAGCTTGTTGATATTTTCCACAAAAAATTTGCAATAACGTTATGTGATTGGCCTTGGTTTCGTGTGGCTTGGAAAATTGACATAGCAATTCATATCGAAAGAATTAAATTAAGCAAATAGCTCAACACTCGACTGATCATTTTATTTCCATTAATATGCATATGAATATACTACGTTAAAATTTATAATGGTTTTCCTCGTTCTCTTCTTCTCAATAATCTCTCTTTCAATCTCTTGGTTTCATTTTTAATTTTATCATGATGTACGTCAACTGTACTTCTGCTTGCGCGATAATAAATGTATTTAGCGCTGTCCTTTTCAATAAACCAAGGCAATAGCTTTTCAACTTCATTGCTCACATCTATATTTTATCAAATATAAATGAAATAGGTATTGTTAATGAAAATACATTTATTAAATTATTTCATTTCAACTTGCCTGCTAGATGTATGTGCCTGTAAGATCGCATACAAAATATAATAAAATAAACAGACTAAAGTCAATTACAAATAACAGTTTGAACACATACCAGTTTCTGTTTCCTTTCTTTTCCGTTTCATCTATTGCACCGGTCATGAGTGCACTGTATGTTGAAAGTATCTATATATCAATTGGCATATACTTTAATATTATAAGCATCGACTTACATGACAACGTTAAGAATAACCAAAGCAGTAATGAAAGAGAACAAAATGGCTAGAACCAATGCCATTGGATAGTTTCCAACGTCTCCACTAAGAATGGGGTCAAATATACCGTACAAGAAAAACCAGACCGTAGTAAAGCCCAAAAACGCATCTTTAAAGAGATTTTGCTGACTTTGATCGCTCATAGTTACACTTGATTCAAGACTATTTTCATTAGGAGCTATATCGCCTTCAAATTGTTCTTGAAAAAAACTATCGTCATGCATTCGCAATAAGATGGCGAATGAATGAGTAAAGGCTATAATGAGTAAGATCATTAAACCAATAATCGGTGCTATTTTCGCACCCAACTGGATGACAATCTCTATCAAAATTCCCTTCAAAAATAAAATAAAAAAACTGTTATGGCTATTCTAAACATGAAATAATAAAGCAAAGGCTTTACCATTTTGCGGTTTGCTCTTAGGCGCAATATAAGGTGAAGCCATAAAGCTAGAGCTGTAAGCGCACTGATTTCATACTATCGAATAAACAGTAATTTTAATCAAAACCGGAAATAATCAATCTTTATAGTATTACTTACGAGATGGGGATCATTGGTTATTAATAGAATAAATGTAACTAATGGAAGGGCAGCAGCAAGAATATCAATGTAGTTAAAAGTAGATTTCCAATACTCCCGCTTAAGCGTAACCATCTGCTTCATTTCTTGAAGCAAGAAAAGCATCCAGGTCAAAAAAGTTACAGCCAAGCAGATCAAATGTTGTGGGTTTCGTATTGGAGTTCCAGGTTTATAGTTAAATATCTCCTCCGAAAATGAAATGGATACTGTGTAGAATATATAAAATAATACTTGGATAAATAATATTATATAAAATCTACTCTTGATATAGTTTTGCCATCTGTAGGTTAAAAGAACTTCTATCACAGGGGATTCATATTCAAGCATTTCTTTTAGAGCATTAGTCCTAGAGTACGGGCTGTTTTTTGTTAAAATGGAATATGAAATGGCATCATAAACGTTAAGGGTTGGAAGAGGTATGACACAAATTTCATTTGAGTCGAAATAAATTTCTGAATCTACATAAATATATACAATTGCATTTATATATCTTCATTCCTTTCATTCAAATTAGAACATTATTTAATTACCATTATTAGCTGTTCCTTTTATGCTAGTCTGTCTTGGTTGAAGCAAAATCGAAATGGCTGAATGATGCTTTTTCATTTGGTGAAATACGGTGAAGCTATTAAAGGATTTATAATCTCCTGGCGTATTGTACTCCCATTCACATAGTCCTGCGCTTTCTGAGTTTACGGGTAGATATGATAGTATATCAATACATTTGAGTAATAACCCTAGATAATACAATCAGTTTATATCAAAGTAAAGCAAAATCATATTTACCTGGCAATTTGTTTTTCTGAAGACATAAAATTGCATCCATTAAAGGATATAGATCGACGGGTTCCCCATTGTAATAATTGAGAATTGCTTGGTTAAATAGTATTTGAAAGAGATCAAGTTTTTTTCTCTTTAAAAGAACTGTAAGTAGATTTTCGTTGTCGTCTGTAGGAAAGCTATGAATTGCGACATGAAATCCTTTTTGAAGAACAATATCCGTGATGAGTTCCAGTCCTTTATCAAAGTATGCCAACTTCATCAGAATTTTACTTGCTGACATCGTTTGAAAGTATGTAGTGTTTTCAATGGGTGAAATTATAGATTTTAGCAAGTCCTCAGTTTTACCTAATATTACATGTTGACATGAATCATGTCTCTAAATGAATATGTTAAATCTATAATACTTATATATAATTAAACAAGTCTTCTCTTACACTATAGAATTGATCATCTACCCAATATGCATAGAGAAGGGCCAATAAACAGCTTTCTATACCATAAAAATTATCTTTTGACACATTATCTGTAATATGGGATCTTTGAAATGATGTAGTTTTTGTTGGTGATTCTGATAAAGGCAAGATAATTTCTTCTGAAATAGAACTTCCAGAATTAGACTTGACATTAACAAAAATATACCCCTCGTTTCCTAGAAAGTGAACATGTGGCCTACAGTATTGATCTTTGTCCTCTATTATTAACCACTGACTAGTACCACTTGTGGAAACCTTGTAGTTTAGCCCATTGTACGATTTTGCATAAATCAGAACACTGCTAGAAAAATCCAGGTGGTAGTTTATTTCCCCAGGGGTATTGTTGAAATATAATGTACTGTACTCTTTATTGCCATTGTCAGAAGCTTTAAGTTGCCATAGTTGTACCACGTATGGAGAAATGAGAAGAGCATAGTTATGGATATCTTTCTCAAGTAGGTATAGTATTGTTTTGTTGCTGGAAATATAACTGAATTTTAACACAGATGTTCTGAACCCCCCCTCGTCTTCAGTACCAATATATTTATATGCAAACGTATCCCATAGCCTGTTTTGGAATAGACCATTGGTTGTAGGATGACTTAGATGAAGATCGAGCCGAACTGTTATGAAATTTAAGCGCCGATCGTCGTTGCCAGTTGTTTCCCAAAATACACCATAAAAGTCAGATCGAGTGTTTAGAAAGTCTTCGTTCTGGAAAGTTCCAAGAGCAAGTATTGAATTTGGACTAATGGTTATACTTTTTTCGACGTATTTAACTTCCATTTGCCGTTCTATTGAAAAAATTTCAACAAAAAAACAACCGGTTTCATCTAATTCTTCGATTTCTTCGCTATCTTTAACAGTAATGCCCATTACCAACATGTAGTTCTGACGCGCAATATGTTTTACAATCATAATGGTAGATTCTCCTCGATCATCCTTGAGTCCTTGAGGTTTATATGTGCCCAAGCACGTACCACTCTTCATACAGTAGATATTCAAAGCGCTATTCTCAGGATCACTGGTCACTAAAAAATGGTGGTCTTCAGATACATATATAATGTGCTCGTCCAAATTTCTCATAAATGAACATATCAATGATCCGGTTAAGATAGACCATATTTTGGTAGAACGCCTTTGATAAGAATTGATGTTTTTATCATATACTGCAATTACACCCTTTCGAATATGTTCGGATATAGCAGCAAGTCCATAGCCTGCATTATATTTCTGACAGCTTTCATTCTGTAGCAAATACCCGCGAGCTTGATAGCAGGAGCTAAAGTGAAAATAAACATCATTATCCAAGCAAAAGCTTCCTGATTTAAAAGAGTGCATTAACTTAAGTGTTTCAGCATCGTATACGCCCAAACTCCATTGCCCGATCAACACCAGTTCACCTTTTGTAAACACAGCTCTGCCTTGGAATGGTATTTCTAATATGTCATCTTTATTCTCTTGGTAGATTCTACAGGTAGCATAGTCTTTGTCGAAAGTTTCGTTTTGCTCGTCTTTGTTGTCATTTTTTTGGTGGATTTTAAAGTTTATAAATTCATCAAGCAAGGAGCTTTTTTTAAGCGTCTCTCCTGATCCATTCATCTGTAAAAACGATACTGCAACATGCCCAGTTTCAGAGGCGACAGAAATGTAGACACAGGTCGGATTTTTGCATTTTATTTTACATGGGATATCCTTCATTGTTTGTCGTTTTAGTTGCTTTTCGTCTTGGAAATTATTGAGTTCGTAAACTTGGAGCATAAAGTTATCGTCTATTAGTGCCAAAAATTTGTTGTCTTCTGATACATCGAATAGCTGGCATCTGGTTGGCATTGCTAATTCAGGGGCTGAGGACCGGTTACTGGAATTTTCGCTTTCACTATATTTGTAAAGTGGAAGTAAGCTTGAGGTCAGATTTGACATACTCTTAAAGGAGAGTTTCTATTTCCCTTAGTATTAAAAATATTTAAATAACGGTCTTGTATAAGCAGAGCACTTTTATGCTTACCTCTACTATTAATTATCAAAATAAAGACAAATATCTAATATAAATGGAACCTGAACCTAATCAAATGTTGGTATACTGCTTAATTAAAATGTCTAGTCGAGGTAGCAATCAAGATAAATTAAAGAAAAAGAGAAGAGAAAATTAACATTTTTTTATGTGAGAATTATATTTGTGCGGATGGAGTTGGACACTAAGATTTTCGCAATGTTACATTGCTTCACCAAAATTCTAATAATAGGTTATTATTTAAGAAAGCAATTCATTGTTACATGTTTATCTTTGTGTTATTTCTCTTGTTGGCTTTATTCAACCTTGCTTGTTCAAAGTAATCTACTGCAAAGGGTGCAAGTAACTTATCCATAGTAAACATTTTCTTATCATTAAGTAAGAATAATAAACCAATAAGTCAATTGATGTTAAACTTCATAGATAGTGCTTAAAAAGTGGTTCTTATTGATTATTCTTCAAAAGTATTATTTTGTCGTACAAAGGAACAATACTGAGTATTTTGTGTGAGTGAAATGAAATTATTGGGAGCTAGGAGGAGAGTCTGACTGTGTTACCATTTTTTCTTTATTTATCGAAAATATATATACTGTATTTTCCAAACGATTGGCGGATAGTCATTTTTTTTGGCAGATATTTTTATTATTATTGGCGGATTAGTTAAGATTACCTGTTACTGTTTTGAATATTCTCTTCACTAATATTTTCACTATGACTACCAATAATATTCCGCCTGAATATCTAACCTGCTTTAACATTTACGATGAAATCCAGCAATCGGACAACATGGCCGTCAATAAAGAGGAACAGCGAGTTTGTTGTGCCGGTAAGCAATAGTAATATATAATCAAGTAATTCAAGACAAGAGAGAGCGTTATACATATTTGATATTTTATCTTACTTCCGTTAAGAATATTCATAATGCATAAACAGAATATATATTCACTTCATTCATCTGCATAATTGTTATTTCAAACGGCTTGCGCCTGCAGCGGACGTCCGGGCACAGGTTTTGCTAAATCACAGTTTGCACAGTTTTTGTTAATTGGTTCACATTCAGACCCAGAACGTAACTTTAATTATCTTTAAAAATTATGAATTGATATTAATCTATCATAGTTTATTCTATATATCTATAATTTGATATATATTTGATATATAAAAGGACACAAATAATGGCTATAAAAATATGCAAAAATATAAGTAGGTTTGGTATAAATATTCAACTGAAAAGTAACAGAATACATCACAAAACTGATCTTAAAATAATTCAAACTCTTTGTAACTTTTGTAAAGACAACCGGATTTTTATATAAGGTAGTATATAAGGTAGTATATGTTATTTGCTTAAACACAACTTCGCAAGTTTGCTCTTTAGATTTTTATAAGAATAATGAATGATTTTATTTATTTAATTCAATAGTTATTATTTATATTTCTATCAAATATTACACAATTTATTTTCGTGCAAGTCGTTTTATATTTTCGATGAATAATAATTTCATCTTTTTGCTCAATCTTTCTGACCTCCTGGTACCACGTTTTCCAAGATAGCTTATCCTTGACTTCTCCGGTTTAAGCTTCTTGCCAAACGTTTCCGGTTCTATCAACAGTTCTTCTATGTCCGAGTCTGTCCGGTCCGGGTCAGGAGAACCATGCTCTCCAACGCTAAGATATATAATGTAGTATATATAAGGTAGTATATAAGGTAGGATAAGAAAATACTGAAGTACTTTTCAAGATATATTGAGATATAGCACGTCCTTTTTGGTTTATATAATCAATTTGTAATTGCGTATCATCATCACTTTAAATCACTGCTTCACAAAAACCATGAAATGCTTTTTTTGTAGTATCAGTAGCGACATCCAATATATATAAGAAAAACAGTTTCCATCTTCTTTTGTTAACTCTTTTTTTTTTTTACATTCAAATAAATGAATAATCTTACTTTGTAATAGTCGAGCCAAGTCTTCGTTGGTGCATTCTTTACACTTTTTAAACAATTCAACCAGTTTCTGATTTCTTTCTTTTGCATTGAGAAATAAAAGATGAAAAAAACAAAAATAACCATTAAAAAGTCAAGGTATAAGAGTGACACCCCTTTATTTTATCTCAACAACTTTTGTTTAATAGAAAAAAACCAAGTTTACCTAACGTTAATTATATCAATAAACCTAGTTTAGTGAGGTACTCATTGTAGTAAACGTACTATTATAAGCTTACAGAATTGATAGCCCAAGTCATCTACTATTCCAAAATATACTAAATTCATAGTAAGGCTTTATCTTACTGTCATGCTTGTGTATCTTTATACTGTTAATTTCAAGAAAATGAGAAAAAATTACAAATTGATGAGAAAAAGGGGAAAAATATTTCAAATAAATGAGAAAAACCAGGGGAATAATTGAGAAAAAAGAAATATATCATGTATAAAGAGTATATTTCAGACAGTGAGCAAATAAAGAGATATGTAGCAAGGTCCATAAAGTCATATTACACACCAATGAGGGATAGCATGATATAAAGCAACAG
>VCJI01001209.1:7665-23099 GCA_024139395.1 Backusella morwellensis
GATGATTCAAGTGAGACTCTGTCTGCATCCTCAACCGATGACTACAGTGATAACTTGAAGAAAGATATGCGTTACTCTTATGGAAAAACTCCTGATAACAAAGGTAATATAGCTTCTCATCTATTGTAAACCTTTCTGCTAAATCCATACATAAACTAGTTTTTCGAGTTCCGCTTACAAAAGAGATGGTGGCCCATCTATTGAATCCCAATACGAAAAAAGACGTGTTTGATTGGGTCACACTTGGTACAATGGCAGTTGAAATTGGTCTGTTCTTTGTTTTACCTTTATGGCTCAAGCGTCTTGCGTTTATTTTCATTTTTTTCTTTTGGCGTCTCGCGTATAATGTCGGGCTCGGTTACCTCTTGAAATTACAGAGTGATAGTCGAGGTCTTGTTCGTCTTGCGAAACGATACAACTTGTTTGATGGTAATAAGAACCCAAAGGCTTACCACTGGTTGAAGAAGCAACTTAGTATTAAGATGGGCGACGACTATGATTTTGATGTAAGACTTTTTTTTATTTTATTTATTTATTTATATATTGGGTAAAGCAAATTTATTTATATATGGGTGATTTTTGTTTAGTCTGCTCCGATTGAATACAATACTTGGTTGTTGTACAGACAATTAGTCGATCTTATCCTCATGAATGACTTCACAACCTATGTCTTGTTTGCAATGTCCTGGTTCAACACAACCCCAGGCCATTCCATCATCCTTGGTACAGCGCTTCGATGGGTGGGTGGTCTGTTCTTGATTGCTTTTAATATTTGGGTTAAAATCGATGCTCAACGTGTCGTAAAGGATTTCGCATGGTGTAAGTTTTGGTTTATATTAGTATTTTTTTTTTTTAAAGTTAATTAATCCCCTTCCTTTTTTATTTTTCCCATAACAGATTGGGGTGATTTCTTCTTCCTTATTGAGCAATCACTTACTTTTGATGGTGTATTTGAAATGGCTCCTCACCCAATGTACTCGATTGGTTATATTGGCTATTACGGTATTTCTCTCATGTGTGCTAGTTATACTGTTTTGTTTGTTAGTATTGCTGCTCATGCATTACAGTTTGCCTTCCTTGCCTATGTTGAAACTCCTCGTAAAGTGTTTTATGCAGAAAAAAAATAATAACCGTGCTTATTTGTTATTTTATTCTAGATATCGAAAAGACATATAACCCTCAACCTGCATTGACACGTCACAAATTTGAAACTTTGGATACTACAGCAAGCCGTGACTTTTATACAAGCTATTTCCGCCGTGATCTCATTGCCTTCAAAAACTTTGATATGTTTCGATCTACTGATTATGCGGCTGGTATGGTGATCCTCTATTCCATCGTGACACCAATGTTTAGTTCACGTGGAGTCACTATCGCTGTCGTGCAAGCCTTTATCTGGCGTTTGATCCATTCGCTCGGAACAGGTGGTTTATTGGCTGCTCAATCCAACAACAAGTACATCACCCGTCACTTTATTAAATGGGGCGGCGGTGTTCAGGAGGCTTTCCAGAACTGGAAGAGCATCTATAACCTCTCCCTTTGTATGACTTACGTTACCTTCTTTGTGGCCTGCTGGAAGACCTATACTTTACCTGATAATTGGACCTATGGTATGACTCTTCTTCGCCACACTCTTGGTTTGATGTTTATTTCCTTGCATATCTGGACCTCGGTTTCTATTTATGAGGTTTTGGGTGATTTTGGATGGTAAGAAGAAAAAAAAAAGAAAAAAGAAAAGGCGTATTCATCATGTACTAAAAAAAAAGGGGAATAGGTTTTATGGTGACTTTTTCATGGATGAGCATCCCTCTGAATTGCTTTATACTGGTATTTACCGTTTCTTAAACAATCCAGAAAAGATCATGGGTCATGCTGCTTTCTGGGGTATGGCTCTTATTGCCAATAGTCCCACCATCTTTATTTTGGCCTTGTTTTCACAAACCTGTAACTTCTTATTCTTGAACTATGTTGAAAGGTACGCACACACACACACACACACACATATATATATATAAACAAGCACATCTCATCTAACATTTTATTTATTTATTTATTTATATAGTCCTCATATGCATAAATTGTACGGTGATGAAATCCGTAAGGAAGCAGGTTTAACAAAGACTTTGAAATCTGCCGCTATTGCCATTCCAAAGTCCATCCCCGCCAAGTTGATTCAACAGGAAATCACCAAACTTATCAGCGAAAAGCAAGAGTTGCGTGATACCGTCAACTCAACAAAGGATGTTGTAAAGGAAACCATTGAAAAGGTTGAAAAGGCTGTTGAAGAAACAAAGGAAGCTGTTGGAGATATGGTAGAAGCAGGTAAAGACTAGCAAGAGAGAACAGAAAAGAGAGTAAAATCAATAACCTTTTTGATCTATCAAATTTTAGCTCGTCCTCGTTTACAAGAAGTTCTTGAAGAAACCAAAGAATTACTTGAAAGCTCCCGTTCACGCGTGATCCCTTCCGTTGCCAATATCGAGATGTACGATCTTTCACTTTACAATATCAAGGTTGAGCAAACCAAATTCCAGGTTGGACAGCCCATCCGCCTTACATGGAAGGCACCTGAATATCACGGTGCCCGTGATTGGATCGGTATCTACCAGGTCAAGGCTAACAAGAGCACACATGTTACAAGTGTGAGCTCACGCTTGCTCTGGTACTGGACCAACAAAACCGTCGACGAGAACACAAACGATTCCCTGTTCCCTCCCGAGACCCCCATCCGCACCTCAGGTTCGCTCGAGTTCAAAGGCGCTACCTTGCCCTGGAAGGTTGGCAAGTATGAATTCAGATACCATCACGACGGAAAACATAATGTCATGGCCCGCTCCATTCCCTTTGAGATTGAGGCTCCTGTCACTCCCCGTGTCATTGATATCTCAACAACAAAGGAAACATTACTGAAGCTCGTACAGAATGTTTTGGGTAACAATCCTGAGATTATGCCAACCTCTGCCGATGAGGAGTATGTTGGTATGGGCGAAACAGAATCCAAGCACCTTGTTTATTGTGTCAAGCTTTTGTATAATGTGGAATTTGCTTGGGAGGTAGTGAATACTGATAAATGTGTCACTCGTCTCTCCAAACGTGTAAGTATACAGAAAATGGATCCTTCTTTTTTTTTGTTGATACTCATTTTGCTTTTTATATAGATTTTACACGCAAGAGAAGCACTTTCCCCTTTTAAGGCTGAAGCACGTCGCTTGTCCAGCACATCCTTGAATTTAAATACCTGGCCCACACCTTTGGTTGCTAAATCAGAAGCCTAAAGGTTCTGTTATATAAATATATTTTGTAATTATATATATAAAAAAAAATAAAAATAAAAAGTTTTTCTTTTTTCTCTTTTAATAAATACAAAAGACGGTGTTTTCTTTATTTTATTTTATTTTTTTTTACATTGATAAATAATAAAAATGAGAGCTTTTTTTTTTCTTTTATTACAAAGTTGTCCATCCACCAATATCATAATTTGCCTCTATTTGACGTGCAACGTAAATTGGTAAATTATGCTGTAACCATAGTTTACGAATATCCATATATCGCTTTGCGTTTAAAAATTGGGGTCGACCATGTCTAATAAAAGAAAAACAAATTTGAGTTATAAAATGATTCACGTATTTATACTATTTTCTTACCTAAGTCCTTGATCCACTTCACCATGAGGATCCAAATAAGGTGTATTCATAAACCAACCATTGCCATTGTGTAGTAAAATAAGCATACATCGTTTCACTGATAGGAAAATACCAATTTCTCCACCACACCTATTCTTTTTTTTTAGTTCCATTATTCTCTTTTTTTTTCTATATTTCACACAAAACTTACTCCAAGGTATGTAGATTACATTCACCCTCTTCATCTTCCGAACAGCAAAAACTCTGTGCACACACAAACGTACCACAGAACAAGCACAATGCAGGATCGCTAGGCACGGTACCACACTTGTGACAGACACGGCGCAGACTCTCATCAAACAAACGATCCAATCGATGCGGTAATGCCACAAGATAGAGCGGGGCGGGCAGATCCAGTGGGACATGCACCAAGCGTTGCTGTTGCTGGCGCTCCGACTCCTTGAGATGCTGGGCACACCAATGATGCAGTAAAGATTCTGTCATGGGCGTAGACTGTAAAATGTCCGAGAAACTGGGTAGACGTAACAAACCCAAGAGTCTGTCCAACTCTGACTCACCCATGTTCTCTTCCTGCGTCGAAAGCAGCAGTCCAAAGCGTGCAATCATCAATACCACCGTGCGACGCAAAAACGGCAGTGCAAACGATTTGAGCAATGCACAGAACGCCGCATCATTGTTGAACTTTTCAAAGGTATCGGTGGCCTCTTGAGGTGTGAAGCCCAGCTTGCTCATCAGGGAGAAGGCGAATTTTTTGGCGGCGGCAATATCCTGCGATGGCTCGCTCGCGGCGGTTTGATGCATCTCGGTTTGGGCACGATGGAGTCGATCCTGGAGGAGACCCACACTTGCCTTGGCAAGCTCGGCCAGGAACAAGGTACGGATAAAGGGATGGATATCAGCCTGGGTTACAGGCACAAGATGGAGAGAGAGCTCGGTAAGGATCATGAATGGATCGTCCTGTAACAAGGGCGAGTTGTCATAAATGACAATCTTGTCAGGACCGGTCAGGTGCACAATGTCATCAATGTTGACCTCAAACATTTGGCGCATGCGACCAATGGCCAGCATGTGTACACGTGCGGTGGTCATGGTCGGTGCTTTGTTGATGTCCGCAAGTGCCTGTGACATGAGCGTGGTATACGCCATCACGGTGTCACTAATGATACGCAGCAGCATCTGTGTCTGTGCGGGGATCTGGTCAAACAGGGTGTGCGTGGCATTGTCGCCCATGCTGTTTTTATTGGTGCCACGTGCCGCAATCTCAACACCGGCAATGGTATAGCCCATCAAGCCCCAGAGCATATCTACGTTGCTGGCGGCGGTTGAGAGCTCACGCTGACTGTCGTCGTTACAGATCTCCTGGTAAATGATGGCAAGCACATCCAACAAACGGGAGTACGATTTCTTGATGAAGGGCACGCTCACCATGGCGGCACTATGGATGGTATCGTTTTCAAATGGACCAAGCTTTCCATCAGGTAGGATGGGTGGGTTGGAGGTATTCAGATATGCCTGTAACAATGTATCCTCTTCTGTCTCGACGGCGGCGACAGCAGCAGCAGCAACAGCAGCTGTATCATCAGTGTTGGCATTGTTACCCTGTACTAGAGTTTCAGCCACTTGCTCTGGCAATGGAGGAACAGGAGGATTAGGTGTAGGTGCATCCAAGACGGGAGGAACGGGTATACGAGGAGGAGCTCCCCAGGTTGCCCATTCGCGACCAATGGTTTGGCCAGCGGCTGTGGTTGTTGCAACAGCAGTGGTGGTGGTTCCACTTGGTAAGCTAGGCAGCAATTGTGACATGACATCTTTTATTCTCTCATTACTATTTGAGCCTGATCTCTTATGACTATTTGCAGCCAAACGAGATGCTGTGCTAATACCATGCTTTAACTTGTACATGATTTGGCTGACCTGAGTCTTGTAAAATGCGGCGTAATCTGTTTCCTCTGATTTGGAAACAACACCGGGATACGACTCACGCTTACCCTTCCAAAAGACAGGCAAAAGAATATTACCCAACGATTTACAGAGGGGACACATGAATTCACGACGAGTTCTGTTTTCAGGATGATTGCGGGTTAATTGGGCAGAGTGGCGAGAGTCAATGGATGTACAGTAAACCTCAAAGCACTTTATATGCATCAAGTGACCACAGGATGAAGCATAAAAACCGGTCTTGTGTAACTGAGCCGGGAAACCAGGGACAGTGGCAGCATCATCCGGTAAGCACTGGTGATCCTCCCAATCAACATCGAGATTAGGACCCATCTTGTACATATCGTTGAACAGATTGGTATCATCCATCGGCGTTTCTCTCAGAATGTTGGATGTTTGGATAAGGCCCAGTAGACCATAAGGTAACGATCTCTCATTGACATCTTCCTGGCACACAATACATGTGCCTGTAGGGTATGCACAGAACTGATGGATATCATCGGCTGACTCGCCCTCCTTTGGCTCATTGTCCATGGGCTGGGCACCACCATAATTGATAAAATCCTCGTCCACATCCTCATCATAAAGATCGTTATTGAGCTCCATAAACTGAGACTGGGCCTGTGCAAACTGTGCCATGATCTTCATCTGTCGTTCCTTGGCGGCCAACTTCTTCTTTTCTATCTCAGACATTTCTGGGGCACCGCCCTTCTCCAACTTTTCGGCGATCTCGCATTCCTGGAGGGCAATGTTGGCTCTCCAGTTTTGAACGGCACGGAGACTGCTCTTGGGACCTCTTCTTTCCAATGCATCAAAGACGTAGTACAATCTGCTATTAATTTCGGCAAATCGCTCCTCACGGTGGAGCAGCACCATGATTTCAAACAAGGACATTTCCCTTTTGGGGAGCGTGATGGTATCCTCGGATGGCGGTATCGAGTCAAATGTAAAACGTAATTCTGTTGCATGTGTGAAAAAGCCGTCTCGCTCATAAGTCGATTGATCCAAACCATTGTTGTCATCATTCAATGCCAAAAGAATAAGGTAAAGTGTCTGGTCAAGGATGGTATCGCTCTTGTGGTTATCGCCAACACGCACATTCCACATGGCAAATGCCATCATTGCTGTAAAGATCTCGGACTGCAGGAACTGACCCACGAATTGGAAGGGACCATTTGTGATGCGTTCTGATTTGGGTAAAATAAAGAACTCGTCCTCTTTCTTATCGGCATTGGCACGTTTCCACTTGTTGCAAAGGATGCTCTCAGCCTCTTCTCTATTATTACGGCTGTAGTGCCAGAAATAAGTATCGACATGATCAAAGTATTCCTGCTTGAGCTCATAAGTGCCATGATCGTTGACGCCATCGGGTGACTTGAAGTGCGCAACTTGAGAAAGAATCTTGTCAAAATCAGGATGCTCGGTGATGCGTTCTGGAATACGCTTGGTCAGCTCCGAGTAGGCCGAGCTGCCGAGACAAAGGTTATGGATGATTTCACGGCGGATTTTATCTTGAATCGACATACCAACAATGTTGGCACGCTCACAGGCACAGACAATCAAGAGATTTAAGATTTCCTCTACCATAAACACCGTCTGAGAGGGATCATAGTAATCGTGCTTGGTGTGACCCATGAACCATGAGCTAAGATCGAATCTATCCAACAAGGTCGCCAAGAAACGGTTACTATCAATTGTGGCGAAACCCAACTGTAACAAAAAGACATCGGCATCGTATGTGTTTTCTCTCAACGAAATATCGCGATAATGATGTGCCTGGTTGCGGATGCCATAGCCGTTACGCACCCAAACGCCTGCACGGATCTGGGATGAGAAGACAATGGTGCGTACAGGGAAATCCAGGATGGGCAAGAGCACATCGGGAGCGGGTGTTTCGCTTCCATCGAATAAAGTGATCACACTCTTGAATCCGCCTTCCCATCCAGCCTCGCGCAATGTCCCATCGTCCAAAAGATGGGCGTGCTCCAACAAACCAGAGAGCAGCCAATGAAGAGGATGGTGGAAAGAGACGGGCTCTGCAGCAACATTGTACTTGATGACGGTAAAGTCCTCGGGATGCTTGAGTGTCACTGTATGGAATTTCTGTGCCGCCGTTCCATTGATAAACTGGACAGCGCTGGGTGCAGTGCCTGTTGCCTTGCTATCCTTTTCGTCGTCGTTGCTTCCCCAATCCTGAATCTTTTTGAGGATGCGTGAGATAGCACGCACAAGAGTTACAGCTGTATTCTTTCGGTTCTCCGCTGTATCGACAGGCAGCATGGCAAAGCAGTCAGAAAACTGGCGACAGCACTTGGCAATCTGTAAAGTGACGTTGAAGGCATTGACCCAAATTTCAGACTCGTATTCAACATGGGTATCTTTCTGACAGATCTGGGCATTCATGCCCTGGAACAAACTAATAAGATCGAGGTACTGACGCAGATACAATGGGTCCTGGGCAAGCACCTGCTTAATCATGTCCACATTCATAATGTAACGCAAATCATGGAACGCATTGAAGTAACGGCGGGTTCTAAACGCACGGGATTCGCAGTTGATACGCGAAGGGAGGGTTGCACGCTCCGAGGGCAGTAAAAGGTAGAGTCGATCGGTGAGGAAAAAGGCGGTCAGGGTCGAGCAGATCAAGCCAAAGAAATAATAGTCATGTACAAGGAGGTCTGATACTGTTGGCACCGTTAATAGCTGCACAGAAAACAAAATAATCGAATTTTCAGGCTCGCGGTCTCTTAGGAGGAACGACTCGGCGAGACGAGCATAGTTTCTTGCAAGTCGTTTACCGAGGATTTTTTTGAATCGAGGATTAGAAGCCAGTGACGCAATGTAGAGCTCACGTAGAGAGATGCGCACTTCTTTCCATAGTTTTAGGTCGTACAGCATAAAGTAATCCAGACGCAGCTTTTCTTCAAATTCCTTTTGCATGTTTAGTGCATTTTGGGCGGTTTCTTTATCCACTGTGACGGGTTTTTTACCAACAGATGTTTGGCTGGGTCCCTTTTTACCATTCAATGTATCGCCAAAGCCCTCCTCTTCCTCTCTCAGGTGCTGATATTCCCTTACCATGGCGGCAGGATCCCAATCGATACTGGCGATGTCTCTTTGGTTTCGATAGATGATGGGGCTGGACGCCGATGACTCTGGACTATCCAATTTACTTGATCCCACATTAGACGAAGCCGCCGCCAATGCTGCCGCTGCAGCAGCCGTTGTTGTTGTTGCTGCTGCTGCTGTCGTAGCACCGTGACTATGTGTACCTTCAGGCTCAAACATTTCCACATCCTCACCCGCCTCAATTGAAGAAGACAGCAGGATATCCTCCTTCATATCGTCTTCATCGTCATCATCCGCATCCTCTGCTTCAATGTTGGTTGTGCGTAGTCCGGTAGTTAACAGCGCAAGAGGCAATCGCAGCTCCCACTCAGCACACAACTCCTCGCACAAGATGTTTCTAATGACCGAATCACCGTTTGGAATACAATCAAAGAAACGTGTTTTACCATTGACCAATTCATTCAACCAATCCACCAACAGACCGCATACTTGCTCTCTAAATGTTTCCTTTGCAGGTCGAATTGTGACGCCCAGGTTAATTGTTGATAAAGGAGCAGCGATTTTACGCAGCTTGTTTATATTGGTTGATACAGCGATAATTTCCCTTCCCTTTTTTTGTGTGATTTTTGAAATAATGATGCAATATAGAATAATCAATACACTTGTCTCTTTGTAGCATGTTTATTTACTTGATTTGAAAGAAAGATACACTTTATAATAAAAATACTTACATGAACATGAATAACATCGACAATCTGTTTCGCCTTTTCCCAACTCCAGCCTGTTGCGGTCATGATGGATTCCAACACATGCGAAAATGCATGTGCCTCGTCATTCCACGCAATACAAGCATACAACTCGCCATCGTCCTCCTTACTCGACTCTGCCTTTGAATTCGCATCCGAGTTTTCTTTATCCATGTCAACATCCTCTTCTGCTGTCACCGGCTCCACCGGCTCCATTGCCGTGTCCATTGTTGTGGGCAGCTGTGAGGGGATGCCCATTCGACTCAATATGGTGCGCTGCTCTTGGTTCTCCCTTACCAAGTCTTCTGTGGATGCATTTAATGTCACTTCTTCAGGTGCAAGCGCAAACGTGTCTAGTAAAAAGTTGAGCACAGAAACAATCGTTGTGCGGAGAGCAGCAATAAGCTCTGGATCTAGTCCCTCTCTTTCCGATCCTGGCACATTGTAAAACGAAGATTGGCCATCATGGCTTGTGTGAATCTGACACCGTAAGGGCACCTTCCACGCTTCAGGATCGCCGCAATCACAGCAACCCCCAGAGCCGGGGCTCACTGAAAATAATATATCGTGGCCATCGTGTTGCGTAGCATGGAAGCATTTTGAACAAAACACACAAGTGTCATCTAATCCACAGTCTCTACAAAAACCAAGAAAAAGGGGTGGTTAGCTTTCTTTTAAAAAGATAAGGACTGGCTGTCTGCTGCTTACCTGCATCTGTATACAGGCTCGCCCTTGCGAAAGACATGGCCACACTGTCGACCCTTTTGACTTGAAAGGTCCTCTCGAGGAAGCACGCCGTTTGTGTGCCACGAGGTGGGGTCGGTGACCATGGCCTGTTCTTTTCCATCGTGTCTGTGCGATTGATGTTGTAGCGATTCCTGCAGTTCAGTCCTAGATGGGAAAAAGTATTTGCGCATCAGCTCTTCATTGTTCATCCACAGGGTTTCGTAGCAACGAGTGAGAATGGCCTGTTTTGTGGTTTCATCAAAGTGACAGTTGAATAGTAAAGGCGACTGCCACAGAAAGTCAGAAAGCGAAAGTTCAGAGGTCTTGTCGTTCATTTTTGAAGAACTTCCAAGTGTCATTATTTCTCTCTCTTTTGTTATATATTTATGGTTTTATATAATATAAAAAAAAGGAAGGCAAAAAAAAAGGAGAGTCTTTATTATTTATTAAAAAGAAAAAAAAAACTTGAATTTATTTATATACGCGCGTCATCCCATCGCATTTGTTTATTTACTTTAATTGGCTATTAATGAGCATACTTTCACTCTCTTTTGATTCCGTTTCCCTTTTTTGTTCTTTTTCTCCTCAAACGAGTATGTTTTCTGTTTCTTTTTTTTGGTTTACACAAACGGTCTTGACAACTGCTGCTTGTTGAGCGAGACAAGCACACACTGTAGTTGGGATGCATGCGGCAATTTCAAGCGGAGCCCCTTTTTGAGTTTGAAGTTGCGCATTTCTCTCGCGAGTGAGTGAGTGAAAAGGAGCAAATGTCTTTTATTTGTTACTAAATCAGTTTGCATCAATGTGTGTATTGTAGCGTATAAGAAGTGGGATAAAATAGATAGGTATATAAGAATATATATATATATATATAAGAAAGATAAAGTATATAGTATAGTATAGTGTATATATGTATGTTTTGTGTATATATAATAGGAAGAATAAGAACAATAAATATATAGAAAGACATCATCATAAAGGACTGTCCTCGGGTTTCTGACCAATAACCCAGTGAACATCAAAATAGGTCTGATATTCCACACACTCATCAAATGCCCTGTCAACATGGCTCTCATAAATCTCCTGATTATAAGGTCCCTGGAACCCCAGGTCCTCGTAAATCAGCGGGCCCATGTTCATCAAGATACTAACCATATCATCATAAAACATCTTGCCCATATATCCGCCCCAGCATATCGGTATTGATCCATAGTCTGTCTTGATCTGTTCAAACCCTGCTTCCTTCAGCTCCTTCTTGGAGTTTTCACCCATTAAACCCTTTCCTCCCAGTCTATTCTCTAGCAGTGCTTGCACTATTATTATTATTGTTAGTATATTAGAGATACCCGAATGGATTGTAAATCCTTACCGTGTGTAAAAAGTTTAGTCATGAGCGGTCCTCCTCTTCGTGGCATCACCTCGGGTTCCACAATTTCCAGCCAACCACCAGGCTTTAATATTCTGTAAAAGTCCTCCAGTATATTTGGGATCTCGACTGTGGGGTAGATTGCTTTCATCATACGTTGGTGTACAAAGTCAATCGAGCTGTCAGGAAAGGGCAGACCCTCGAATATGTCGCACTTGACAAAGTCGACATTGTCGGGCACTTGAAAACCGCCAATATCTAGGCTATCCAAGCCTTGCACTTTACATTTCGGGAACTCGTTGGCAACATCTGTATTTATTTTCAAAGTCAATATGACATGACTTTTTTCCCAGACATTTCTCTTACCTGCCACCCAAGGAGCATATAAACCACAGCCAATATCAACCGCTCTCGATCCATTTTTCTTCAGCTGTTCGTCAACAGGCGCAAAGATACTTGTTTGAAAGACGTGTTTTAATAGATAGTGCAGTGTCTGCTGTCGATTAGCCTCATGTGAATTCAACGGGTATAATGTGCTAATCAGGTTGGACTGTCCTTCTTGAATGCTGCCACTTGATATGACACTGTCTGCTTTTGAACTGCAAGTCTTTACTTTTCGCGATACTTGATTCCCCATTCCAATATTATAATAAAGAGGGAGAAAGAAAATTGTATTGCATCTCCCCATTTTTTTTTATAAACATCAAACGCTGGTTACACCAAAGTAGAGTACTTACTTGTTTTGTACACATCACTATCATTTTGATTGGTAAAAGACACACAGCAATATCATCAAAAAACGTGGGTTGACTCTGTTGCACACCATCTCGCTTTACCGTCATACCAGATGTTTCCTTTTGAGAATACGATATGTGTGTGCACTTGAGTCTATTAATGAGGATATTTATATCAATAAAGTGAGTTATTTTGGAAAGACCACGGTTTTATTTATTAATCCAAATCAATCAAGATGACTTGTACTCGACTACCACCAAATGTATATATATACAAGAAATGCTATTTTCTTTTATCTGTTGCCTAATGCGGAAATGTGTTTTCATATATCCAACATGTCACTTTCTTCAGTGCATGAATATACACAGGTTGGCTTAATATGGAAAGACCGATTACATTGATTTATCCCATACCTCTCTGAACTAACGCCGTTGAGGAAAGATGATGTGGCTATGTAAACCTCTAAATACGAATTGATATGACAATAACTTGAAGAATGAATTAGGTCTATTTAACACCATGATAATATCAAATAACAAAAAAAAAGTGATTTTTATTTGTAGCCTTTTAAAATAATGCTATTACAGATACACACATATATATGTATCATAAAAGAAGAACTTCTTTACATTGTTCATCTTCTCTTGTGTGAATGAAGGTTACGACGACAAGGACTATCACTATCAGCATCCTGATGATGATCATTATCCTTTTGCTTCACAAGGTCTCCGGATTTTTTTTTCCCCTTTGTACCTTTTCCTTTGGTAGACTTGCTTCCGCGCTTTTTGCTATTCTTATCACGCTTTTCAAGTTTGGTCTTCTTTGCTTCTTCTGTGCCGGATACACCTTGATCATCGGGAACATCTGTACAACACTCTTCTGCATCCTCATCCTCATAGTCTGAACTTTCAGGGTCAAAGTCGCTTGATCCATATTGGGCACGTCGGTATTTTCTTGCCTTTCGCGAAAATAACATCTTTTCGGTGACAGCTACAATATTGTCAAGTCTTTGTATCCTTTGCAATATGCGAAGACCTTCAGGAGTCAGATTGGGCTTGAGTTGCTCACCAAGTAATTTGAGCTTCTCCCTGCATGCTTCGATTTTCTCTGTATACCTGTGGATTCTCCTGATGATAGCACAGCTGACGCTAGAGTTGTCATTAGCTACCTTTTTTTTTAGATGGTCAACCAAGGGCTTGATCCAGTCTGTTTCTTCTCCATGATCCGAGACTTTACCAATAATGAGAGGCTTTCCTTTATCGCTATCCAGTTCAAAGATATCATCGCCCTTCCACAAATAGCTTATAAAATTGTAAGATTCATCCAAGCTTTCTGGATCACTATCGTTATTGTGATTTATTAGTATTCATTTTTAAGCATATCCGGAGGAGTTTCACCTACACGTTATCTGAACCTTGAAACTCTTTACATTCTGAACAAGACTCCTTCGATTTGAGACTTTGACACTATAAATTAAAAAAAAATGGATATTAGTTCAAGTGCTAAAAAAATAACAAAAAGTATTTGGTACTTACATGTTTCACTTTGGGACCCTCAATTAATTCTAAATGCACATAGTTATTATGAAAGATATTCAAAATAGCATTACAAGCAGGCGAGGGGTTTGCGCCAAAATAAGGAAGAAACATGGGATCAAGTGGTTCTTGCTCATCTTCGTCCTCGTCTTGAGATTCTGGCCTTTGTAGGCGTTTATGAGCAAAAATGACGCCAACAGTTTCCCTAAGAGTATATCAGAATAAAAAGGTTAGAATCGCACCTACCATCCATTAACAATTGCTGAAATACTTACTCTCGTGGAACTTTCAAAAGCTCATCTAATTCAGAAATGATAGAGGCTCTAACACCTGGTACTTGAGCAAGCTGCCTGTCAATAATAAGAATATCTAGAGCAAAATAATTAGATAATGCATTGAGTGAAACCCCATCTTCTTTTGCATTACCTGATTTAACTGGAAGAGTATCCCAAAGTGCGCTTTGAGCATTAAAATCCTCCAAGGACATGTTGAACGCTAGAAAAAAAAATTGCAGATAATAAATGTTTTTGATCTCTACCTCTTTATATGCATTTAAAGATCACAATCAATTCTTTTTGCTAGCTCACTACCATCGTTTTTGTTATTCTTGTTCTTGAATTTGGTAATTTATTCAAAAAGTAATATTCTCAATACTATTTGATTGGTTTGATCCACTATTTTCTTTGTCAAGATGTGGATCATATATTAAAACCTGCCTTATTTTACTGTAAACAAAAACATTACCTTATTTAATGAATACAGTTCTTTTTTTTCTTTCCAAGGGGAGCTACCCCTGGTTTCGTTGGACTCACTCACGTCTTTTATCAATATTCTCTCTGATATAGCTGGTACCATCATACCGGGTGGTTATTTTAAAACGTAGATAACTCAAGTGTTGATCTTATACGTCTTACTAATACCTACAGAAAGTAACATCACGTTTAATAAAAGTACTTGAAAT
The DNA here is from genome assembly GCA_024139395.1 of Backusella morwellensis. NCBI lineage: Eukaryota > Fungi > Mucoromycota > Mucoromycetes > Mucorales > Backusellaceae > Backusella > Backusella morwellensis. The sequence continues at coordinate 22,386 of VCJI01001209.1, forward strand.
CAGTTAAAGCCTCTTGATTTTCATTGTATGTCTATTTTTGAAATTGTACACGAGTTTATATGGTGAAAATACACTTTGAGATAACAAGAAAATAAATTGCTCATTTTCTATCTTTTCTTTTTTTTTTCTTTGCTGTAATTAATCTATTTTTTGAGGTATATCTCGATACTTTTTCAACATAAAAATGGCTACATCAGGCTACGAGTACTGTTTATTTCAATGAATTAATAAAAACAAGTTGTAAGCTGATTATAAAAAGGGATAAATGTTTTTAGAGTAATACAGAAAGGTGATGGAATAAATGAGAAATGATGACAATGAATTTAAAAATAATAATAATAATAAAACCCTTATCTCCAAAGAGAACATTTTAGAGAGTAGCCAAATGATGAGAAATCAACCAAATAGCAAGAACCATAAACATGGGGTTTTGAAAAGAATATAAGATAACTTTTAGGATACAAAGGATAGATCAAGATAACAAAAGTGAATTCAGCAAATAGCTTGAAAATAGGATACAATAAAAATTGAATTAGGAGTATTTCATTTTATTCATGGAGATGTTAATGCATGTAATGTCGCATTAAGCTATTGTTTAACCAATAAGAGGAGATTATGATTTGTATTCATTGACATCAAATAATCAAAGCAACAAAAAAAAAAAAAAAAAAAAAAAAAAAAAAAAAAAAAAAAAAAAAAAAAAAAAAAAAAAAA
>VCJI01001213.1:0-15865 GCA_024139395.1 Backusella morwellensis
TTATTTTTCCCCTTTTTCTCATCAATTTGTAATTTTTTCTCATTTTCTTGAAATAAACAGTACCAATGACGCTCAAATAGGAGACACATATTTCTCTGGCCTGCATAAACCTCATCATGAATGTTATTAGCCTTATAAAGCTCAATAAAGCCAAGGTGGCTATTCGAATGTGACTGTTTTATATTATTTTAGCCTTCATATTTTTCACTTTTCTCTCTCTCTCTCTCTCTCTCTCTCTTTCTTTTTCCTCTTTTTAGTTTACCCTTGTTACGTTGAAAACGTTATTTTTTCATAAACATATTCTTCTTGAAGGGAAGACTGACACTGAAGCTATACCAAGACACATATGGAAGTTTTGCCTGATGAATTACTAGTAATTATATTTCAACATGCCACTAATGAATTCTACCACTTGCTGCCACTTCAGCTTGTCTGTAAACGTTTCTACAAGTAAGAAAAACATCCGTTCTATATACTTGTATAGCTACTAACATGTTCCAAAGTATTGTAAATAATCCATACTTGTGGTATCACCTGTTTCGACAGCTCTATCCAGCATGGGCAAGTAACGTACAATATGCATACTTGCAGCAACCTCTTGTCGACTGGAAGGGCTTTGTTATGAAGCTCACTCGTCTAAAAAGAGACTCTTGCCAGTTTCGACTCGATCCTCTATTTTCTAAGCGACGCCGAAAAGATGTCATTGCATCAAATGATAGGATTCAGGAACCTTTGATGGCGGATATTGATCGAGAAAGCCATACAGGCGTAGTTGCAGTGGCGAAATATCATGAAAACACACACAAGGTTTTGTTCCTAAGATATCCAGGATATGATCTCATCCGAGAATTCAAACTAGACTATCATCCTTCACACTGGTCATGCCAGATCACAGGATTGCAGTCTGTGTTGTTGAATGGCACTCGTGTCCGATTATTTTCAATTACGATTGGCTACTGCCTCGGCCAAGATGATGATGATGATGATGATGATGAAGACGAGGAAAATAGAGAAGATGATGATGATGAGCAGGAAAGGATCAATGTGTGGAGAACGATTCTTATATATCGCTTATTTGATGATGGGACAACAGTTTGTTTAGCCAACATACCTCTGCATGATCGGTTTGTGGGTCGAGAAGTTTATTTTTTTACCAAAATGGATCAGATAAAGGATTGGCTCAAGATTATATCGTCTGATGCGCTGAGCAGGTATGATCCTGATCACAGTGCCTTTCTTTTAGCCTTTGGGCCAACACTGCCACTTTATGCGGGACAAGTAAAGATTGTTATGTTTGATATACGCCCACAACAGCACACCATCGATCCCACTCTTTCCTCTGTTGTTTGGGATGACACGCACGGCTTTTGCTACATGGACGCATCCTTGGAAACAGCAGCGAGAGATGATGGCATCATTGCGACTATAAGGTTGGGAGCACAAGTCAGCTGCATGATTCACTTTCGACATCCGCCTCAATTGAAGCACCTGATTTGTACAGGCCACTTCAATACCAGCGAGCTCTCTGTTTATGACTGGCGATTCGGCGTAAGGGTGGGTGTTATTCCTTGGAACAATGAGCCGACAGAGCCTTGGGATAGAATGAACGATGTTCAACCTTGGGGGTTTGAATCGACCATGGTTCTTCCTCTGAACCACACCAATTTGAGCATGAGTGAAATTGCCATGTACGGATTACGGCTCGTAGCAGTGGGCGACAGAGACCAGCAGTTTGAAATCAAGGTGTGGGATATCTCAAAATTACTCCATGTTGACTGGGATCCATTTGAAAATAGGCTGGACCATAAAAAGGGAAAGCAGCGACAGGAGAAAAAGAGAGGCAGTCATGTTGAGGAGGAGGAGGAGGAAGAAGAGGATCTTTCCTTCCTATATGACTGGTGGGAACGAGGGTCTAAGCGACTCAGACAAGTGGCACTTGAGACCAAGCACCGTTTACCGTTTACTATTTTACCAAATGAAGTGTTGAAGGTGCATAAATTGGATGCGGTAGTGAAATACACTGCTTACAACATACTAGACACGCTCCTTTACTTGCTGGCGGAAGATGGAAAACTAACCCTGATGGATATAGAGACTGGCACGGTGCTCGGCAGTGCTCATGCAGGAGTAGGCGTCGACGTGAATGTGCTGGGTGATTGTGAAGTGGTGATTACTCGACACAAAGGCCTACTCAAAACTGTAATGAGAAATAGTAACAGCTAATTTTAATAATAAAATACCTAAAATAAATAAAAAATTCAATCTCCACATTTTACACATTTGTACATCTCTTTTTCGCTCTTTTTATTCAACTTACTCTTTCTTACCTTCCTTCTTATATATATACAGCCATGAATAATAACAATAATACAGACCTGCAGCAGGATTCGGGCCTGTACTTACAAGAATTTGTATTAGGTATTATTGCTATTGCTATTATTGGCGTTATCTTTTATGTTTATTATCAAATCAATAGGCTTAGAGAATCTCCCGAGTGAAATAAAGCATCACTTTGCGGAAATACGAAATACGCTGGAGCAGACAAAAACAGCAGAAAAACGCATATCGGTAGCTCAGTATGATCTCCAAAGTATTCATCGGCAGTGGTTCAATCAAGAGCTGGAGAAACGAAAGAAGCTATTAAAACATGAACCAGAGCTAATCAAACGAATAAAGAATGACTACAATAAGCTTGAAGACCTTTCAACAGAACGCATCCAATTAGCTGAAGAGTCAATCAAGCTGGTAATTTAAAATGCATTTTAAAAAGAAAACCAGCAAAGTTGCTAGTCCATTCAAACTTATTATAGCTCGATCGTCACTTAAGCAAACTGTCGCATGACTTGGACTTACATGATGCGGCTCATCCTGAGCTAGTGCCAGCTGCTGAGTCGCGTACTTTTACAATACCTCACAACAGAAAACGTAAATATGCACATACACATGATCAAGTAATGATGATAATAATACCATGTAAAGGATCATTGTCAGTAGAGAGTGACGACCAAGAGAGCGATATCTTGGATGAGCAGGAATATCAAACAATGCTGGATAATAGAAATCAAAAGAGGAAAAAGCGAGAGGCACGTGAGGCTACTGACCAGTCAGAGCCTCTTTATTGCTTCTGTCAGCAAGTTTCTTATGGCGAAATGGTTGCCTGCGACGGGGAGGTAAGTGAATTAGAATCCCATTCAGCCAGCTTAATAAAGTATTTTAGAATTGCCCGTATGAATGGTTTCATATGGACTGTGTTGGTCTAGATGAACCACCAAAGGGAGCATGGTATTGTGATCACTGTCTAAGTGAAAAGAAATCCATCCATAAGAAGCGTAAGAAGGATGCTTAATGTGTACATAATAACAATAAATATCTTGATTTCCTCCTGCTGCTTTTCTCTTCCTACCTTGTAATACTATCATTATTATCGTTATTATCCCCTTCCTTTGTTAATTCTATGAAATAAACACGCATGCCAATGTTGTATGATACGCTCATGTTTATAGAATGCTGGCCATTTTATTTTTATGCTTCCTCTGCTATTAGGGGCTTAAGTTTTGGAAGAAAAACGGGCAGTTACAAGTGAAATGCACCCTATTTAGTTAATATTTAAATTTGATTCATTAGCATGTCATAGTTCTCGTTTTGGGCCTTTAATGGCCAAGGTGTTTACAAGTAGAACACTATGTTGATGCTATCATAGTTTGACTACCTTGGAAGGTATAAATGATATATTATGATGATGATTCACTTCTTCACTTCTTAATCACTATTAGTCTTGATCGATATAAACCACACTAAAATTCAAACATGTGTTTTTGTATTTAACATTTCTAAGTTCTATTTTTCTAATATTTATATATATATATAATAACAAGTATGCCTTTACTCCTCCAAATTGTCTTTTAGTCTTTGGCCAATCAAAGAAGTATATAACTCATCAATCATCTCTTCATGCCAATGGCCAGTAGGTATAGGTGCCATGAAGTTTTGAAGCTTTTCATGAACATTAAAACTAGGCAATAAAGCAGGATTAGTCAATGCTATTTATATTTATATCTATTACAATCTACTCACCGGAGTTTACGTCCTTTACTTGCTTTTCTATCTACAACCTTCTTCTTCTTCTTTTGCTCTGTCTGTTTGCGTGCAGCCCATCTCATGCCAATGGCCATCGGGTCGTCTGTATCAACCATGCGAGACTCAATCAATTCACGTAATTGCTGCTGGTAAAAGTCTTGATCATCAAAGATCTCAGCATCATAGCTATTTAAATGGCGATCGGGTCGCTTTCCAGTATCTTGTTGCTCTTGTTCTTCTTGCTCAGCATCTGTATTTTCCTTTCCAATCACTTTATATTCTGATCGCTGCAATTGTGTTCTCTTGATCAAGCCTGCCTTATCCGACAAGACATTATCGATTTGAGTCATGATGTTTTGATCAAAAGCCTTGAATTTCTTGTTTAAGCGTGCACCAGCAGCCACTTGGACCTTGTTGCTCCATTTCTCCAAAGTGCTATTACGGAAAGGCACAAATCTAAGCGAGAATAATGGATTAGTATACCATGGAATCCCTATCCTGTCTTTGTTTCATCTTACACATCGTTGATTGTCGAGATATCAGACCAAAGCTTTTCAAGATAGACATCGTCATCATCGTCGAGGTATCTTTTTCGTGTGTTGAGGGATTGTTCTGAAAAATCAATGGATCCATTCTGCTCAAACAACTCCTTTCTAATATCCATCAAGTCATCAATCACTTCACGCAACTCATTTGTTGCACTGGTCAAGTCTTGGGTTGCATCGTCGGTTTTTGCGAGGAACTCTCCAAATACATCCCCTTGAGGAAGCTTGTTTGCATCATCAATCACTTTCTGCATGCGAATACGATTCTCCAAGCAATTATCCCACAATGTCTACGAAATAACACGAATATGAATATGCAATATCATAATAGTAACCCGTTAGTCCATTTTACCAATTGCTGTCTAACATGCTTTCCCTTTTCTACATCTGTTTGAGCACTCTTTGATAACTGAGAGATCATTTGCCTATGTTTTATGTATTTAATAATCAAAATATACTAGTACATTAGCAAACGACTTACTTTTCTTCCTCTTGGATTTTTCGAAGTTCCTCGTTAACATCATCGCCTTCCTCTTTCTCTTCATCATCATCATCATCTTCAGGTACCTCCATATCTACATCGTCGTCAGATCCACTGTCCTCAATGTCATCATCCGAGAAATCTTTGGACTTTTCAAGCAAATCGTCGCCATCATCATTACTGTCATCGTCTCCCGAAATACCCTCCCATTCTTTTTCTTCTTCTTCTTCTTCTTCTTCGTTATCTGAAAAGAGATCTTTACGGCTAGTGCGTTTACCCGCATAACGAGGGTCATCCATCATGGGCTGTTGCTGACTGCGAAGTTTACTTTTGCCAACAGAAACATAGTGATCGCGAGACTTGTCTTGTTCATTGTCTTCATTTTCAGAATCGCTATTGACATGAAGGTTATCGTTCAAAGGCTCTACTAAATCCTCGGGATCGTAATCTAGCAAATAAAGACAAAAATAGGTTAGAAGTGGTTTCGACGTCAGTGAACCAAGTCAAGCACACTACACTACCTTTAGGCGCTGTTGAATCAAGATCAGCAATAAGATCAGCGAGCGAATTTTCTATATTTCCAAAATAAGCATGTTGTTAGCTTTTAATCACCCCAAAACTTGGTATTACAAGTCATTTACTTGGCATATTGAACTAAAGTATTATGTAGTTTACAACAAAAAATAAAAGATAAAAAAAAAATGGAATTCAACATTTTCAATGCGAGGAAATCGAGAGGCTTAGTGTGACAAGCTTTCGTCTTCCAAAATAGGAAAACGTTTAAAGGTTAAACCGACGATCTGGACACATCGTTTGCAAGGCCTCGATTCGTTTGTTTAAACACAATAAACAAAAACAACACGTCTCTATTTGACTTGTTGCGATAATTTCGTTTTTTTAAAAAAGAATAATGAAAGTCCTGAAATCAAGTTGCACAGCATATCTTTCGCCTTTTAGCGCCTACAAATTACATGCTGAAACAAACTTAAAAAAGAGATACATGAATATAGCCTCTGTGGCGTATTTTTACTTTTCGTCAACTTGAAAAAGGCGTCATTTTATGACTATATAAATAAAAGGTTTTTTATTAATTTACAAAAGTGATTAATAATAAATAAATAAATAAACAAGGGGATTGAATGGGGGGGAAGCATTTCAATATCATATTAACAGGAAAAATGGGCATCTTTTTTTAGTTGAATTAAACGGGTTTCCAGCAAAGCAATCTTCTTTTCAAGATGGGAGACCTGTAACCCTAAATCATCATACGCTGCAAGCAACTCCCGCTCTCTATCGCCCAACCTTATTATATCATCCTTTTTAATGCTCTCACAAGACGTATAAGCATGGCGAAGGCTATTGAACATGACGTTGATGGTGGCGAGCGAATCGTATGAAAATGCAATTTCCGATAGCAGACTTTCAAACGCGTTTGCTTTATTTCCTCCTCGACTGTTGTTATATAGTTTGCCTTTGTTACTAGGACGACCAGGAGAACTACCAGACACCATCTTTTTCTTGATTTTAAGTGAAGGCGGAGTATACATTTCAAAATCTCTGGAATAACGCTTTGATACTCGTAAGGACATGATTATAAAGTAGTATTATTATTGTTATGACTATGTATAGGAAAGAAGAAGAAGAAAGGGAATAGAAGAGTTCGAGAAAATCTGATGTGTATGACCTATTTATGGTTTTGACCTTGTGTAACTCGGTTGCGGAAACGATCAAATTTATACAGCTTGTACAAGCGACACAGCATGCATTGATTTGTTGCCGAGTTTCAGACATGAACAACGAGACGTATAAAAAAAGCGAAATAACACTTGATATTCCTATCGCTCAACATACAACCCCCCTCTACTTTCTTCTAGTTGACGATAGTGATGCATTAATGTATTTGATCATACTTACTCTATGTGTTTGTGGTTTATTATTCCTAAATGAGTTAATCTAAACTTATTTTTGTTGTTGCTTTTTTTTTCTCATCATTTGGTTTGAATAAGGAAATTCATTGGAAAGTAATGTAAAAAAGCTCCTTTGTTTCGAACCAGATAAACAAATAACTGAATAAGGGAAATCATTATTTAAAGTGATTGGAGGCTGCTGCAATTCATATGTGGTATTCAACCAATCCTTTGGCTGGTTAATGGCTGCGTTTTCTCTTTTTAAAACACTATAAAGTTTATAAAACCCCTTTGAATTTACACCCATTTGATTTTTTATCAAGTTTTATTAATTACATTGCTGTCTGTCTTTTTGAAAAAAAAAACACAGCTTTTCCGTTAAGTACTCATTACAACTCCTTTTATTATTCAGAATATCACCATCTTGAATCAATAGATATTTGATAATACAAGTTTATAAACATAAGGTACTACAAGCAACGCTTTTATTTTTATTTTTTATTTTTTAACTTTAGACTTATACACTAAAATTACCTATGTGATGATATTTTTAGCGAAATGATCCAAGACATTGCAAAAAGGTGTTCTTGATCTTTTCAATGTTATCATTAGTGGCACTGTCGAGTTCTCATGCAGAGACTGGTAAGAAAAATAATGTTCTTTCAATTTGATGTCAAGCGATCCTATTGGTTACACTTGCACTAATGGAATATGCAATACTTTTGTAAATATTCTATTTGATAAAGAATAGAGTGAGAAGAGCATTTCTTTCTATATTAATAACTTTATTCAAAGCCACAACCCTTTTTTTTTTGGCATCTCTACCTCGTGATCACTTGAATGTATGCTTCTGAATAAGCTTGGTATGGTCACTACCTTTTTCAAAAAACCAAAACGACGTGAGTATAAATACAGTAAACTTCTACTATTCTCCTTCCATTTTCATTGTTGTCACAAATAAAAGAACTAAACCATAAAGCATGGTGGTTCGCTATTGATAATACTTTAAAGTTACGTACAGCCATCAGTGTGTACAGTTGAACCCCGATATCGGAATACTGTTTGATGGAATAACCTCGATATCGAAATAATTTTGGTGGTCTTTTTTCACTGTCTTTTTGATGAAAAACACCGGATGCCCAATGAAATGCGTGCATAGCATTTCGAAACTCGAATATAGAATATGTTTTGGTCCATTATGCACCATTCCGATATCGTGGTCCAACTGTACTATCAAAGATAACTTAACATGTTTTGATATCACTTTGACTGCGAGTGAAGAGGTACGTTTTTTGTAGGTTATAATGAAATGAGAGAAGTGTATGCATACAAACAATATTCTTTTCTCCTGCATAAATAATGAGGTAGGTGATCTTTCTTTTAATAAATAAATGAAACAACCAAATCACTGTTCTACTCGTTATTATTAGATACAATTTACTCCTTTAAATATGGAAATTACATACTATGTAAGAGATATGTTTATTTTCTACCATTCAATGGTGTTTATAGTAGCGCTCAAGGAGGTACTATTATTTGTAATAAAACAAGTACATATCATGCAAATAGCCAATGATCCTTCTTGATGGGGTTAAAAGTTCATATAAGAAATTGGGTATAGATATTTAATTTGTAGTGAAAAATGGAGCGTATTTAAGGATATCCAAAAAAAAAAAAAGAGAGCACATTTATATGTGTATATAAATAAAACCAGCTGCTTATGATGTAAAGTCAAAGCGTACTTGATTTTCTGAATTGTAATCTGTAAATACGACCCCAAAAACCTTGTAGATATGACATATGGAAATAAATGCTATTTTTATTATAACAAGAATAATGAATGAAAAGGTATATTTTTAGTACTGGACCCAGTCAGGATGTAATATCTTTTCTCTTTGCTGTTGAGCAACTCGAGTAACATGCTCCATACTTCTGCCAGCGTTCTTTATCATTATTTCTAAATCAGCCATCTGTTTATCAAGATTATCTTTTGATATTTTAGAATAATAAAGATTTTCATCTTTAGCATCACTAGAGACAGCGTTTTCTTGTTGTTTTGGGTCCAATTTGCCCAAAAGTTGCCACAGTGAATCATCAACATCATATTTGTGTCTATTAAGGAGTGGATTGTGTTGATGTGATCCAAAACTCATCTGATTGAGTTGCTTATTTAGGCCGGCCATTTTAATTGCAATGTAGCAATTTGTTAATAAAAGGAGTGTCATGCAAATGATTGTAAGATAAGAGGTTGGAAGTAGCTGTGCATCGAGCATACGCTCAAGTAGATCATTGCCCAATTGTAATAGACCCTTTTTACTGCTATTGTTCGTTTCTTTTTTTAGGTGTGTCGATTTGGAGCGTTGATGGTGATGATGGTTTCTTTTCTTTCGGCGATGCTTCGACTTCTTATTTGTTCCGCCTTCCAAGTGTTTGCGAATTGTGGCATCCAAGCTTTTGTAATATGATTGCTGTCCATCAATAGATGCCTTTTCAATAGTAGCTATTGTACATAAACAAATAAACAAACAAACATATAAACAAACAAATAAAAACAAAGTAAATAACAAAAACTTACATTTCAACCAAGATGATTTAGTAAACTCGACAAAAACGGTGACCAGCACTCGTATTTTTCCTTGAGCTGCGTATGAAATACAAGTTTTTGTTTTGACATTAAAGGACCCTCCCGAAGGGACATCAGGTGTTGTGGTAACTGTAAGCTGTGTAATATAATCGTTTAAATCCAAATGTAGCATCTCGTCCTTGAGATAGCATTTGGTTGTTTTTGGGCCAATTGTACTACCCAAGTATTTAATATATGTTGATTCACGACTTTGCTTTTCGTTCTCCTCCTTCCATTCTCCCAGCTCAACCTCTATTAAATGCATTTAATACATACAATGTATGTAATTTATCATGATTCGCAATTACCTGTACTCTTTTCAACATTGGTGAGGAAATTCTCCATAAAATCACTCTTATATAATAATTTGTACATGGTTTCGATGGTAGCATTGTAAGTTGTGTCCATTACCGTGACTGGGAAATGATCTGTGCTACATTCACACTCAGTCTTTTCCTTGGTTTGAATTCTTGGCGTGATTTGATCTTTGGTATTGTCAACGAGTGATGGCAATGTTGCTGTAGAGGAAGGCTGTGTCTTTTTATCATCATTGGAGATCTTTTCAGGTTGAATTGCATCGTCATCTTGTTCTGTTTCTGATCCATCATCATCATCATCATCATCATCATATTCATCAGCATCGTCACTATCATCCGAGTTATTTTTATCAGCATGATGAAATATCTCTACGGGTCGTTCCTGCTTCCACAACTCCACCATCTGATCAAATGCTTGGTCCCGAGAAAGAAAGGAAGCAAAAAAGTGCTACTTTTCGAGTTAACATCAATCAACATGCATTACATTTCATTATGCAACGATTACCTTTGATGAAGCAGTGGAGATAAGAATGGCATTCGGTATAAAAATAGCAGTTGATCTCTTTTCAATGTCTTCGATATCAGCAAAAGCAATTACTAACTATAGATCAATTAATAACAGAAAAAGGGCAATAATAAAAATAAGAATAATGAATTACATTTGTTATCCAACCAAAGATATTAGCGTTAAAGCATATGTGATGTTCGGAGATATAGATTCGACCTTGAAGCAATATTTCCTTTTGCAAAGCACAACCATAATCTAATTTAAGTTTTAATTTAAAAATAAAAATAGCAAAAATCACAAAAAAAACTTACCATCGATAAGTCTCTCTGTTTCTGGCACACTGCGAAAGAGAGTATGGAAGTCTTGATTGCGCTTATCGTTTGCAAATGAATGCGTTTCAATCGTATTACTTTTACTGCTTGATAAGTCCGTAGCATCCGACTCGCGACGTGTTTTGATACGATCAGCAATTGATTCGGCGGATATATCTGTTGAAAAGCTACTTTCTCGTGCAGGTAAACTCGAGTCTGTTAATACAGCAGATGGCACTGGTGAAGGTGCTCTTGAATGCGTAATTGTTTGCTGCTCATTCTCTTGCATGGTCAAAAGGTGAAACAACAGGAACTTTGAAAAAAAAAGTGTTTAAATATCTTAAAGAAAAAAAAGGAAGGGAGAAGTGAGGTAGTAAGTGAGGGAGGGAGAGAGAGAGGGAGAGAGAAGAGAGAAAAGGTGTGTTTGCAGAGAGAAGTGGTCAAGAGAAAAAATTAATATATTTTTAATTCCCTTTTTAGGAAGAAGCTATTAACGTGTGTGTATTTTGATTGATTTTGTTCTTTCTTTATAGCATATAAAACTGGCTACTCGCATTTGCTTTACCTGATAATTGCTTGGTAAATAAGAGGTTGATATTGGAGTACCGATCCTTTTAGCATATCTACGTGATGCTATTAACGCTATTAATGAATAAACAAGAAAATAACGATTGGCTCTGCTCGGCACCTGGATTGTTGGTCCGGAATTAACGATAGTTTAGTAAAACTGGCTTATTGAATTACAAGTGTATTTATTTGCTTAATGTATCGATGTCTCTCGAGGATCGGCTGCAATATAAAAAAATATAATTTGGCATTGTTTTCGATTTGGTCAATGCTAATTTTACAAACTGTGTAATCAAACACCGAAGTTGTTACATCAATTACTGGTTTTTATAGGTCCGTTTACTCCATTAGCAAACGAGAGAGTTTGTATTGAAAAGTTCCGTTCATGGTTTTTAGTCTTTGTTTCTTTCTCATTAATGTATATCATCTTGATGGAATACTCCAATTTATTACAAGAGTAGATGTATGTTTGTGATGCGTTATAATCGCTAATTGCGACCACTGACATGTATAATAAATGCTTATCTTCTTTCTAGCGTCCGTCATGGTTTTTCTTCCAACTCAAGAGCCTATTCCCTGTTTGTGATCTCCAATAAACTTTCAAGGACGTTTCAAATGATGATAAAGTTTTCATTCTTCGGAACAGAGCAAATTAATACATTTATGTTTTTATAATTTGTAAAAAGTGCAAAGTTTCCTTTATTATTTGAATGAAGGAAGAGAGCAAGGCACAGGTAGGTTTGATGATTTAACAAGCGCAGGAAATCATCAAAATATCAAAATGATTGGTTCTCGTGGACCAATGAAATCCATGATTACCGGCGGGGAAGCCCCAAGGACATGTTAGCCCCGCCAAATAAAGTTTTCCCTTTTGCACAAAAAAAACTTTTTTTCTTTACACCTTTCTTTTAAAAAAGTATGCTACCAATTGTTTGTATTGAATGCGACGAAGAATTTGAATGCGACGAAGAACAAAAAGAAAATGCCATTTGCTCTAAGTGCCGAATGGACGTGGACTTAGACGTGGACGTGAACGTTTGCACGGGATGTAAAGCAGCTTCAGGTTCATTAGCGGCCTTACGGAAGCACAGGTATAACTTCCATCAAAAGTACGTTTCCCTGGATCTTGGAGGTGGTACGTATTATAAGCTTTAGAAAGTAGCAGTAATTAAATCTAATACATTATAATAACTAGCTACATGCGTATTCAACATTGACCAAAGTGGATATTATGATTGTGTACTCTGTGTCAAGAAGCTGAAGGGATTTGAATTACTGTCAAGACATTTTAGGAATTTACATTCCGACCATGAACTCAAGAACAAACAAAAAGCAGAAATCTTTACCTTTGAGAAAGCTTGCGATGAATTTTTTTCAGGAAAAAAGCTGAAAGGGGCAAATGTTGCCAAAGGATTGGGACTCGCGCCGGCACTAAAAAAAATAAGCATCCGTAACAACTCGATATTCTACGTCGAACTTTTGAATGAACAAACGAACAGTACTTTGGAGTTTTTGGAAAACAGTTCGATTCAAAATTGATTAAACCAACAGACAAAAAAGATGATGTTAGTATAACGACCACAGAAGGCAGTACAATGATAACGACGAGTAATTACCCCAAGTTCAATGAGGTGATGGGCTTATACGAGCAGCTCGATGAGAAAATACTGGATAGCAGCCAAGATCTGGAGTCTATTGCAGCATTGTTTGTGGGAGGAATTTTACGTGCAGAAGAAAAAACAGTCATGTTTGTAGCAGTCGAAATTTACTCTAGGGATCCCATAAAAGACTCCCATTCAGAAAACAGCTTTGCCACCTTCCCAGAATCACTCACCAGTACTGAACGTCTCTATAAATCAATCGAGATAGCTGTTGTAGAAGTAGTGGAAGGAGGGGCGACAGTAAGCAAGTTGGTGATTGGCCACCAATCCTGGAACATTCTCGTAACAAGCACCTTCCTTTTATCGCCCAGATGTGGTCAAGTGTCGACTGCTGGTCCCGGTACAAACCAAATGTTAAACAGCACAAATATGAAACATGCACAAATCTTGTTTAGAAAGAAAAACATAAAAGAGTTCGCTAACTATGTCCCTGATGTGTCCAATATGTCCATGTCCCATTATCGCCAGATAAACTCCGAACTCGACCACAAGTCAAGTTACTACGCATACAGACGCACCTTATTCCAGGGAGCAATTCTTCAACCAGCCACACTATTCACATTATACCAGTATCCAGTGAAAAACTACGGGATATCTTCCAAACACAAAGCAAGAAAAGTGTCACTCTTTTTCCACCTTGTCGCCATGTGTATCAATTCCCAAAACAGCACAGTCAATAGTGATCTCCTCAAACAACTCAAAGACATAAATATTAAACACGACACCTTGGATTTGATTATCAAAGACTTGGAAAAACAACTTGATGAGGCTGGAGAAAACAGTATCGATATTCTCAACTTTCTTTCGCATCAAAAAGGATTATCCAAACTTACGCAATCACTCTCAAGTAACATCAGCGTCATCAACAACAAGGTGGAGCAAAACATCACAAAGTTCTTATCAAAGGCTTTTGGAAAAATTTGAATAATTTTTTCTATCTATTATTAAATAAATAAATGAAAACTAAATAAAGCACAAAATAATAAACAGCCATCACATAGAAAATTAATCTAAAGTACATGTTGACTCATTAATTATAGACTTGGCCTTGATGTTAAGAGAAAAATATAAAATATATGTGTCTCCTGATAAACATGAAAATAGCAACAAGAAATCTAGTGTTCTAACGGTGCACAAGGGACAGTTATCTATTCATACGCACTGACTTGCTCAACACTTTATATGACGCCTTGTATTCCGTTGAATCTGATCAACATGGACAGTCATCCTCCACCTATTCATCATCCTATTTTTATGAAACTGGGGCATTGTCTTCTTTGATGTGGAGAGGTTATGGTAATCAGTGGATAAAGGGTGTAGCGACCAATGTCACTCAAAAGGGAACTCGGGTACCTTGCAGTCAACAAATATAATATTTCATCCGACAAGATCGTCATGACCACATTTAACCCATACATGGCTATATCAAGTACCTTCACCTCACGCAGTTCTAAATCCATGTACCGTACTTGATAACGCACTTTGTTAATCCAGAACAGCCTTCTCGCAACATCCTGAGCTCGCCAGCAGCCATGGCCTTGTGCAGTACAATCTGCTTACAAGCCTGTCATCACATCTCGGCGATTATACCCCCTCACTCATTGACATGCTACACTCTGTATTACTTTGAGCGCTCGAGAGGGCTGGTCTCTGACAGGTTTGATGAATGCAGCCTTGAAATCATGGTCACATGTACATTTATGGCATCTTATAAGTTTAAACTGAGAGAAAATCTCGAGTGTTTAAAATATATCAATATGGGAGATCGAATTTGCTCAATACGTGCACCGCTTTACAATGGAACTGCTACTAGTACTATAAATCCCGATACTGTTATGTTTCATCGTACACATCGTCTGATTCGCTATGTTCACCGCACAGCTTCTGTCTATGAAACGATTAAAAGAGGCAATCCAAACAAGTATGAAGGACGGCGCAACTTTTCTGAGCTACTTGAAGACAAGGAATTTATTCGTCTTATTCAACTAAGATTGCAGTTACAGCAATCACTGCATTCAATTATCCATAGGCATCCAAGCTCGACGATACTGACGACTTGTGTAGGTGAATTAAGCCATCAAATGGAAATGGCAATGCGCTATTGGTATCTGTGATATTTGTTATAATCAATGTAAAATATAGTAACAATCTTCTTGAAAGCAGAATAATTCTCTTGGTTACTCTTTTATTAGATCGAGAGAGAGCTCATAACAAAATCATGACCATGTCACAAATAATAGAAACTGAGGTATAAATAAATAACCAACGTCATCTGTATTCGATGAGGTCTCGTATCACCTAAGGATCTTATATGGCAAATACGACACCAGGGCCGAATGGGAAAATGTGGATTGTGTAGGACATGTTCATGGTTGAATAGAGGGACGGAATAAATTGTGTCAAGATGTAAAAGGGGCAAAGTATGAGTATAAAACCTTGATGTGATATCGAAGGAAAATTCACAACAATGAACTACCAATTGGAGGGCGAGGCGTTTTTGGGAGTGACTTATCAGGGGATCAAGACCTACAAGAAGGTTGTTGCCATCAAGCCAAGAAGTTTGTTGTGTTTCTGTTTTGAGTAAATTTTATAATCTGTAATAATATAATAATAACCGAGGGAGCAGAGGAACCAGTAGAGAGTAACTTTCGGGGGGACCAGAGAGAGATCATGTGAGGATGATAGAGTCAGGTCAGTCGGTAGCAAGCAGACAGAGTTAGTAAGCTTGATATTGTATGTGTATAGAAGTATTAGATGTATTAGATGTATTTTGATTTGATTTGCTTTGTTTATTTTGTTTGTGTTTTTGTGTTTTTGTGTGTGTGTGTGTGTGTGTGTGTGTGTGTGTGTGTGTGTGTGTGTGTGTGT
>VCJI01001220.1:3301-13481 GCA_024139395.1 Backusella morwellensis
AGCAGTTGCCACAGCTTTATTTACAATTTGTAGATTACTATATGGGTCATTCCTTGCCGTCTTTGCTATTATTTTATTCAGCAAACTCCACAATGGATCAAGTGCCAAGTTTTGGTATGATCAGCCTGACATTGTCTCAAAAATAACATCGCTTTTTCATCCATACGGGCCTACTGGAAGACGTGGTGGTGTTGCTGCTACATCGATTGCGGTTATTTGCTCGATTCTAGCACTGGCACTTAATTTTGTACCGACACTTCTTAGTAACATTAGTCCGATTCGACCATCACCAGAGTATGCTGGAGAAAATGCAACATTATCAGCAGTATCAAATGTTGTTGTTCCTACTCTTACAGACATCAATCTACCTTTTATGACCAATCCGGATTATTCAAATATTACAGTCAACAAGTTTTTATGCCAGTATTTACCCAACGGATGCCAAGATGCCCAGAATCACACTGTTGCAAGACTTGTTTGGGATAACATCACATCAACACCATTGGAATTCTATCATGATTCTGAAAGTGGACGAGTAATTATGTCAGTTAGATCAGAACCCATATCCCCTTCCACCGAGAAAATGCTTTTAGCAAACGGTACTTTTTTGGCAGCATTAGATAATGCATCCTCCACATCTGAGCCACCTTACCTAAATTGGACAAATAGTGACTTACTTGGTTACTACCTTACGCCGCCCATCTCAAGCCCTGAGGGCGCTGCAGCTTTTGCCTACAATGTGTTGCACGCAGATCAAGTCCAATCGAGTAGAAACGATTCTGCATATATATACGTTCTTCCAGACCCCTCTGAAACATTGCACCAAACCACCAGTATTGTCCAAGCACCTATCAATGGATTTATATCAAGAGCAGAAAAATGGAATGTCATTCATCAGACTGAGAATGTATCCACATTGGTATGGCAAACCGTCAATGTACATTCCGGTAGTGTTGATACAAATTGGGAAAGCTACTGTTTTTTCTGTAATCTTTTAGGTGTACAAGGTGGATCAGGAGAAGAGACTGGCTTGAAAACCAGCGTTGCATCGTTGGGCGCACGTCAAGGCGATAACGAGACTTCTGTCTTGGTCACCATCCGATCATATGTCACTGCCGAATATCGACTGGTAACCATACTTTGCTCCCTCTTGCCCGACGGCGCCGGGTTGACCTATAATTGTATGCATTCGTACACACAAATGTGGTCCATTAATCACGAGACACAGCCCTACGAGATCATTCGAAACCTAAATGGGCTTACAGAGGCTGATATTGTTAAAACAGGCATCCCATTTCCCTTTCTGACGCTGAATGCATCCTCCATCACCAATAATCGAACGTATGCGCCCAGCGTTCCTGTCTTTGAAATCCAGCGACTCGGAAAATGTGACACGGACTGGAACTATGCATCCCAACCTGTGGGCGACTGGATGGACGAATGCTTAGTCAGCAACCTTGGACAGCCCAACCAAACCGGTACGGATATTGTGGCGAAAAGCATCTGGCAGCTCAATTCGGCCATCACGGCCAAGGGATTTTTGGTGCATGCAGAGTACTATAACATCAGGTATGGTATTGAGATTGGGCTGGTGCCACAGATCATCATGCTGGTGTCTGTTGGACTCGCCTTGATTGGTAACATCATCCTTATTCTTGTTACCTCACCCGTACATCGATCCTCCCTTTACGAGGTCATGCGTAGTATGCTGCCTGAAAGCATCGACCCATATCGCATCCAACAGCCCAAATATACCCTGCAGCCTACGAACACGCTTTACCTGGCCGACTCTGTTTTTGAAAAGAACCTGTCGTATCTTATGCTTGATAATAAACTGATAGTTACTCTGAACGATGAAACAATGGATGATGATTCTACTGCGAACACGGGCATCTTGGATAGAAAAGAGGTCCAAGATTGGTCGAGACAGCAAATCCTGAATATATAAAAACGTTGTACTTTAATAAAAATGTAGATATTTGATGAAATAAGCTTTTTTGATGTGTAAAAAAGACGGAGTTTTTATTTTGTTTTATTTTTGTGCGTGTGTGGAGGTTTACCTGAAGAGGTTTTGTATCAGGCTTTTGTTTTTATTTTTTTTATATAAATGAGGTTATATGAAGCCCCACCCTTGCCACCGTAAATATAATAGAGAATAATAAAGTAGCAAGTGTTGACATTTTACAATGTAGTTACTCGGAACAGAAATGCACAGAAGAGCTTGATCGGATTCTAAAGACATCGCCAAAGGTTGCGATTCTCATAAGTAGCATTCAGGCCATAAACAGAGATGCCCTGAGAAGAGGCATCACTTGCAGACCTTGTAAAGGAACTATTCAAGAGGTATTTATATTTTAGCGCACCAACAAATAAAAGACAGTATTGATGATAATCAGTCACGAATGGGATATTACGACGGTTCCTTTAAAAGGCAAGCGCCATAAATCACAATGATTTTTAAGCTGATTACTTATTGTTTATATAGAGTTGTTCTTTGCTGTGACTATATTAGAACAAGAGAAGATCTAGAAGATACCCTCGTCCATGAGCTAACTCATGCATTCGACTCGTTACGTAAAGGCAAGTTCAAAAGCATCTGCCATCTCGTTGCGTGTGGCGAAATTAGAGCAAGTGCATTAGGTAATACAAAACAAAACGTTTTATGAATTGAAATAAACAAAAATAATTTCAGGGCAATGTTCGGATATAAAGCCAGAATCCAAAAGAAATCAATGCATCTGGAAGGATGCAGTAGCATCAACGGAACTTCACTGTGGAACCGAATTGGCCGAAAAGGCGGTGAAGGAAGTGTTTGAAAACTGTGTAAAGGATGAGTCGCCTTTTCCAAAGAAGAGCAGTAATTAAGCATAATAATAAATAATAGCAAACCATCATGTATTTTTATTATTTAATAAGGTAAACATTCATGTCCTTAATTATCAACAAAGCAGTAGTATTATCCTACTCCCTATATCTTATTTTTGCGTAGTATTTTAATACTACAATGCCGATTTACAACCTGTGTCTATTATGGCCGTTACTTTTAATATATCTCTATTTATATGTACTGTTTATAGACATATACAGAGTCACTTTATAGAGATAGATATATGATATACTTGTGTGTTCTGTATAAACCATACACGGAGTAGTCATGGTTACCAATCGTGATTCCAGCCAATTATATTGAGTGGAGTGACTTAAAAGGAGATATTCAATATTACTCTTTTATATAAATGCAAGTCGTTCTTGTGATATCAATACTATTACTATTGGGGGGAAATATGGTGTTTAATATATAATAAAATATTTGGTCTTTAAATTATGAGTGGGTGGAATGATACGGCCACCGAACTTACAAATCCAAATTACCAAAAACAATCAACAATAAAAGAAATGATGAAAGTGGCAAATGACCACAGAAATGTGTTGAGTTGACTCAAGATGAATTTCTATTTGTATCAGCGTCAATTGAGTCTCGTGCGCATACATGAAAACGGGTGAGTGTAACCATCTTTTTGAAGGTTAATAAAGCCAATCACATTCTGTGATGAGCTTGTAGCTTTCAGACTCCATTCTGTACACTGACTGGTCACTTTGAATTGGTTCCAAACCTGGAAACTGATCCAACAATCCAAATAACCCTTTTTTTTTTAGGCATTTAAAAATAATACTAAAAATAAATGTTGTGTCCATAAAATATTAATTTTTTTATATAATTTATATTTCTTTCCTCTCTTCTTTACGTACCTTCTTTAATGTCTAATCCTATTGCAGATACTGCAGAGTATTTTGCACGCTGGAAAGCAAATAGTCAGGCTGATGAAGCAACAACTTGGCAAGCAGATCAGCCATCAGCCAACACTCCACATTCGGCCGACTTGAACAATGATGAGGCACGACATCAATGGCTAAAAGTGTTTAATCGCATCTCATTTCTGAATCCACTCGAATTATACTCGTCTTCAACCGGTGTCGTTTCTGACGATGAATCTACCATGGATCGTGACACTTTTGAGCTTATGAGAAGCGGTGCAAAGGACAACTACTTTCCCAATGTGAGCAACAATAACAACAGCGGTAGCAAAAGTCGGTTTGGGCACCATAGCTTAAATATGCTATCCTTAAATAAGGGAAACGCAGCATCGAACCCACCATCAGCAACACCATCAATTCATAACCACAACAACACCCAGAACAGAGAAGAGGAAAAACTACCTTCGGCTTATGATTTAAAACCGATCTATCCGCAAATTGAAAGAGAGCGCACCTATTTTAAACATCCTTTCCCTGAACAGCAGCGGGAACAACAGCAACACATGTCAGAGAGCCAATCGTTCATGATGGATACGATGACACCCTCGGCATCCTCCACAAACACTCAGCATCATAGCGAAATCATGATGGAAGAGGAGAATGGAAACACAGGCAGTGGAAGCAATCGCGTAAAGTATAAATGGGATCGCACCTTGGATCGACTAAAATGGATCGCCCATCTTCAATCACAACAGCAGCAGCAAAAGCCAGACGCTATAAACGGGCCATCTCACACGCTGGCCACTTACTATCCGCCTGCTTTTGATCCGATATTTGCAGCATTTGCCAAAGACGAATATGGCAGAAAATTGGTAATTAGAAATAATAAGGAACAAGACTAATTTTGATGATGCTAATTTATTTTAGCCTCCTATTCTTCTACAATGCGTTTATGTAAAGTCCGACACCAAATAATTTAGTTAAAGTATTGACCCTTTTTTTTATTATTGAAAATAGGTAAATGTAACAGATTCCGAGTATTTACAGGGAAGTAACCAATGGGTGTTTCGAATAGAATTGCAGTATGGTGACGTAAAATGGGTCATTCGTCGTGGAATTGCAGAATTCATGGTGCTTCATTATAAGCTCAAGGTCAAGTCCAATCTATTCGAACATGTGCCCGAACCACCCAATTTCCCAAATCAACTCTCCAATCTTTTGGATACCGCAAAAAACACCATTGGCTTGCTGGGTGCCGCCATCGAGGACATGACAGCGCCAGCAACCCCCGCAGCAACCGAAGACAATTCATCCGTCAAGAGTAGACTTGTATTAAACAAACGAATGGCACTTCAGAACTATTTACGTGCATTGCTATTGCGTGCGCACATGGCCGTCAGCTATGATATTTGTGAGTTTTTGGAATTGTCGGCGATTAGTATTGTACAGGATATGGGTTGGAAGGGCAAAGAAGGTTATTTGAGGAATCGCATGAATTACGTATCACCCCGGTGTTGCCAAGTGTGGAAGATTCAGAGGTGGAGTACAGCGTGGATCATTTTACGTGACTCGTAGGTTGCACAGCATGCAATGTCACATGGTCTTTCTGACATTGTATTTTAATAGTTGTATGGCATTTTGTAATGATAATGCTTCACCGGTGCCGACGGATGTGTTATTGTTTGATAAGGCCTTGAAGATTGAGATCAAGGAACCTCGTGTTTATTTGGGAAGTTGGCGTGTTACACTCTCAAATGAGTCTAGAAAGATCGAGATCAAGGGTCCGAAGCGTGAAATTGACCAATGGCTGGAGAGTATTTATAAAGTTAAAAACGAAAGCCCTTGGGTGCATAATCACCGTTTCGATTCTTTTGCTCCTATTCGTTCCAACTCAAAGGTGAAGTGGTTTGTGGATGGTGAAAGTAAGTATTTTTTTTAAAATAGAGAAATAGAAAATTAAACATCGTGATATAGATCATTTCAATGCGGTTGCAGAGGCAATCATATCTGCCAAGGCCGAAATATATATAGCGGACTGGTGGCTAACACCTCAATTGGTAGGTGACATTTATGATTCTTGTTTGTGCATATTTATATTAAATGTATTTATAGTACCTGAGAAGACCACCAGAGGAAAATGAGGATTTTAGATTGGATAGATTGCTGCATCGTAAAGCACAGGAAGGAGTGAAAATATACATAGTTGTTTATAAAGAAATGTCACTTGCATTAACAATTGACTCTGCACATACGAAGTCGTGGTTACAAAACCTTCATCCTAATATCATTGGTAAAAAATATATTATTTATTTATATTAATATTTCATTTATTAACGCACATTGTAGTTCAGCGTCACCCTGATCACAACCTTTCAACAGATAATACTGTCCTGTTTTGGTCACATCACGAGGTATGTGTATCAATTATACTAGATTGGTTGAAATAAATAAACTCATATAATATCTTAGAAAATGGTTGTGGTAGATAACCGACTGGCATTCATTGGTGGGCTAGATCTTTGTTTTGGGTAAATTTCTACAATGCATTTTATTATTATAAGTACTCATAAACTCCATACATCAAAAAGGCGTTATGATTCACATAGTCATTCCCTTTCTGATGCTCCTGCAGAGGGTCATAATCGTGAATTATTTCCTGGTCAAGACTACTCCAATCCTCGTGTTAAAGACTTTATAAATGGTATTTTTAGTATATTTGTATAAATATATATAGATCAAGAGAATTACATTTTATCTAATAATAACTAGTCTCACAATTCGACAAGACACTTGTTGATAAAAGTAGGACTGCTCGTATGCCATGGCACGATGTTACTCTTGGTGTTGTAAGTTGTATTATTTTTTTATATATATTTAGTGTCATTATTTATAGATGTATATTTATAGGTTGGCCCTATTGCTCGTGATATCGCACGTCATTTTATTCAAAGATGGAACTTTTTAAAAAGAACAAAAAGCACCCACAGAAAAGTGGTTCCATATTTAATGCCAAAAGGTGAGTTTGTTGCTGCTAGGGACGAATCCAATTTCTCGGGTTCTTGTAAAGTTCAACTATTGAGAAGTTCAGCGAGATGGAGTTCAGATATAGAACGAGAGGTAAAACATGGACAAGTGAATAAAGCATACATGTGTACCAACAGTCTTTTTTTATTTTCTGAATAACAGCATTCAATTTATAACGCCTACATGGAATGTATTGCGCATTCTAAACATTATATTTATATAGAAAATCAATTCTTTAGTAAGTTGGACAGTATTATCTATTTACAGTACGAAAAAAAAACTTACTTTACTTTTGTTTTCAATATAAAGTCAGTACAACCCAAGATGACAAGGTACTTCGAAACAAAATAGCTCAAGCTATTGTTGAACGTATTCGACGTGCACATGAAAGGCATGAGAAATACAGAGTTTATGTGATGATACCGCTTGTACCTGCATTTGAAGGTGATCTAGCGTCTAGCGAATCGTCCTCGGCAAGGCAAGAACCCCCCCCCCCTCAAATAAGTCTATTTACAGTAAACTAATGATTATTCTACAGAACTGTAATGCACTTTCAATATATTACCATCTCACGAGGTGGAAATTCAATTATGGAAAAATTACGCGAGTATGGCATTAATCCGAACCAATATATTAGTTGGTTTAGTTTAAGAAATTGGGGGAAAATTAAAGTGGCATCACAAACGTCAAATAGCCAAGAAACATTGAAAAATCCATTTGAAGACAACAACCAAGCCAGTTCAATCAGCTTAACTACTTATCCAACTACACATTCGTCAGAATCATCGACAAGGCGTGGCTCTTCAAATAGTACAAAGTTTTTGGATGATCGTGATAAATATGTCAGTGAATTACTGTACATTCACGATAAATTGATGATTGTGGATGATAGGATTGTTATTATGGGATCAGGTAAATGAATATTAATTTATTTAATATTAAAATTTGGTATTAATGATATATTTTATTAGCAAATATAAATGATAGGTAACGATAAGAAAGGGGAAAAAAGCAATAAAGCAGATGGTGAAGCAGTTCAACAGTAACCTAACAATCCTCTTTTTTTTTGTTAAAAAAATAGATCTCAACTTGGAAACAGAGATTCAGAAATAGCAATGATTATAGAAGATTCAGAAATGATTCCATCCTACATGAATGGAAGAGACTACAAGGCCTCTAAATTTGCACACACACTTCGCATGCAACTATGGAAGGAGCACCTGGGCCTGCTCGATTTCGATGATTGGACAGGTTTACTAAACAACGATGACAAGAGCCGATACGGCAACGAAGTAGAAAAATTAAATATACCACAAAGCAATCCATACCCTCCATCGCCCTCACCAACACCGCCTCCGTTCCTTCCCCCGCTACCATTCGGTAGCAATGAAGATGAAATCAAAAAAATAGAACAAGATGAACCTGTCAAAATGCTTGATCGCGCGAGCCGCACTTTTAGCTTTTACGACAACTATAAACCACACAAACAACGTCATGATGCAATGGCACTCGATCCATTGTCCGATAAATTCTACAACAACATCTGGGTCAAAACAGCCGAGACAAACACACGCGTATATCGAAAGCTATTCCGATGTGTGCCTGATGATACTGTGCATACCTATGAGCAGCATAGAAAGTTTATACCCGACCCTAATAAAGTGAAGTATGGTCATGTAGCGGATCTCGATATGCCTGAGGTCGAGATTGAAGAGCAGTTGGATAAAGTGAAAGGGCATCTGGTTATGTTCCCCACTGATTATCTCAAGGATGAAAACTTGGTTGGCTCAAATTTGATGGAAACAGTTACCCCTCTCATCATTTTTACATAATTGGAGCTTTCTTTTTTGTTTTTGTAAAGAAAAAATTACATTGCATAATTTATAGAATAAAAAACATCCATTCATTTATATAATATTAATTAATAAATAAATAATTTTATTTAATTACTCTAATTTATATATTGGTAAAATGTTTATTCGTTTATTTATATCTGTGTGATACACTATATAGATTATATAGCTAATTTTTGAGAACAAATCTAAATCTAGGCTTTCCAGTTCTAAAGTCGTCGAGGGCATTGTTAACTTGATTCATAGGATAAGTCTGATACCAAGGCTTGAGATTCTTTTTTGATACCAATTTCAACATATCTTCAGCTTCAGTAGGAGATCCTAAGAGGTATGATAAATAAACACAAAGTATGAACAACTAAACATCAGCAAAATCTATTTGATTTCTTACCAGCTGCACTTGCAGAAATAGAGACTTGAAGGCGAATAGCAAACATTGGATGCATTTGAGGGAGCTTCCATCCCTGATTGCTTACGTTGATGAATACTCCATTTGGCTTCAATGTTGGAAGGTATTTCTCCCCTACGTATATAGTTAATATCGTTGTCTTGTTTCTAATTGTAAACAATAAATACTCACATGTAAAATCTTCAGTCATTCCGGTGCACAAAATATGAGTCAATGTCTTGTAGTACTTGTTCATTTGCTCATCATCACTAGTATTGATATATTCATCCGCACCAAGTTCAAGTGCCATATCATGTTTCACATCACTATGCGACATGGCAACGACACGAGCACCAAGTGCCTTTGCAAAGATCACACCAAAGTGTCCAAGACCCCCGATACCCATAATACCAACGACGCTTCCAGGACCAACATTCCAACGCTTCAAAGGAGCATAAGAAGTGATTCCTCCACAGAGCATGGTACAGGCCGCTTCATTGCTTACATTATCAGGAATCTTGACCACAAATCTGCCATTACCCCGCCATCTATCGGCATAACCGCCATATGTCTTTTCACCGCTTTTTTTATAATACGAATTGTATGTAGCAACGTAACCCTTCTCGCAGATATTAATGATACCCTCTTGACAAGCCTCACATTCACCACAGGCATCGACCATGGGCCCCAAACCAACTCGATCACCCACTTTGAATTTTGTGACGTTTTCACCTACACGGGTGATATAGCCGGCGATCTCGTGGCCAACAACACATGGATAATTTGATGGTCCCCAGTTGCTATCTAATACGTGAATGTCTGAGCCGCAAATACCACAGTCTGTTATTTGGATTTCGATATCATCTTCTTCCCAGGTTTTCAATGACATTTCGGTCAGTTTAAGAGGCTCACCTAAATGAGTGTTATTTCATGTATGTGAATCTCGAATTGCAGATACAAACCTTTTCCAAAGGAGGTCCAAGCATTGAAAGTATTTTCACTAACAGCAGACATTTGATATCAATTAATATTGTGATGTTTTTCTTTTTCAAAAATTCTATAAAAAATTGCCCCTTTATATGTCATCTTTTATGTTTGATCCCGTTTTCCTTTTTTGTTAAACACGTAAGCCCTTTTTAATTTGGTAGGAGGATTGTTT
>VCJI01001225.1:9425-32532 GCA_024139395.1 Backusella morwellensis
TATTCCTTCTTCTTTATTATATTTCATTTCCTCTCTTCTTTAATTAAATGCCTGTTTTCATATGTTTTCCTCACTTTTATGCACCACACCTTTCATTCTCTTTTAAAGGGATGACACTTTATTTGATTTTGTAATTTTAGTAAACACAGATTTTAATATAGTCTTCCAAATGTGACGATCAGTTTTTTTTTCTTTTTTTTTTCGGAATAGAATCTCAGTTTTGGGATGGAATATTAAGTTGATGCTGGTTCCCCTTTTTGTTATTGTTGTTATCAGACCTTTATAAACAAAAATCAGCAATAATAATAATAATAATAATAGTAATAATAATAATAATAATAATAATAATAATAATAATAAAAACAAAGGAGGTCGCATGTTCTCAATGGAAACCTGTTTCCCTCTTCAAGGTAAATTGACTATGTACTCTTTTGATAATCATCTAGAATATATTTAAACGCTTGTTTATTGTAGGAAAGCAAAATTTTTTAATTACCGGAAGCCTCTTTTAGTAAAGTTATTGAGAAGACATTCTCTCTTGTGCCACTTTGTTATATTGATTGTCGAATGACTCCGATTGCCGGAAAATGAAGGATTAGGAACTTAAAGTTTTCTTGTGTTATTCAGATAGGCTTCGAATTAGGCTTCGTTTATAGCTGCTATATCGTTATCAATAGCATATGATGGTATTTTTTTTTCTTTTTTATATTACTACTACTCTATTTGTATGTAGTAGTAATATGAAATGCAATCTACTAAGTTTAATAAATCAAAATAATAATAACAAAAATAAAAATAAAAAACCATATTCTAGTGTAGGCATTTTCTTTGTTCTTGAGAGAGGGAAACAAGCATCATTTCCGATGACTAATTTGTAAGTTCACAAGACAGATAAAATCTGGGGGGTGATGTTCTTTTTTTTTTCTTAAAAAGACATGCATATGTTACTATGATTTTTTTTTAAATCGTTAAACCCATTAATAAAGCATCAATTAAATAGCACATGGTTTCATGTAAATATAAATAGATTTAACCAATTTATAAAAATGCTTTACACAAGTAAGCTGCGGTTTGTACTCTTGTCAATCATCTTTTACCTTTTAAGATTTTCAGGACAGTGTTGATATAAATGAGTATTATAATTCTTCCCCCCTTTTTTTAATTCATTATGGATACCACTTTTAAACCAAAATGATATGTGATCTGGGATCTACATGTTGACATGCACTGATCCAAAATACGCCATATATACTTGATTCGGTCTAGCTTAAGTTTTTTTTTGCGCAGGTCAGTGTTTGAATCTTTTGATACAAGCTCCCTCTTTCCATATTCTAGTTTTGATTCCGGTGTTTGGCATTAAACGCGATCCTTTTGAAACATAAAGTCATACAATCATTCAAGTGTTTTTTTTTATTTTTATTTTTATTTTTTGGAATGTTGATCAAATTGTTTGTTTGACTTCTCCTGATCCACTTTGCTTGTTAAACCTCACTAAAAAGCACCAATCTACCGGGTTTCAGTTGCTCACAAATGTTGATATGGACTATTTAACGACCTTGAAAGTTGAAACAACTGTTGGATCGAGCAACTTTTATTTGTCCTTCCAGTGATAATCTTTATCAAAAAAAAAAAGATCGTTCATTAAGCATCCGCCTTTCCGTTAAAAACACCGCCATTTGTTTTCATACTTTTTGATACATAGTCGTTCATTCCATCAACTCACTTGTTCACTTGTACAAAGTCTTTGGTATAAATGCCCCTGAGTTGGATATCAATACCCGTATACACACAGACAAAAATCAAAACGTTCATTATAAAATGACGTCTCTTGTTGGTGTTTCGATCCAATCTATAAAAAGAGACACTAAAATATTTCTTGAAAGTCTAGCCTTTTCTTTTATGCTTTTTTGTTTTTCATGCACAATTCTACATGCTCGCCATCAATGCTGCCTAGTAGGTTCTATTTTCCATATCTAAAAAGAACATAATTTGTGTAAATATAGCTACAAACTTGGAAATAGTATCTTCCATAGCAAAACCATAGCCTTATTTTTACGTTTATTTGGTTCCAATGAATCGTACATAGCAACGCGTTGCCATGGCAACGTGTAAAATGTTGCGTCGTCGAGATAAACAATATCTTTCTGATAGTAAAACATGATAGCATTATATCTGGACGAAGGAATCCAAAGACTGGGTTCTCAGCTTGGGGTTTGTTTTTTTAGCAGCTCCCAGAGTCTATTTAAAAAAAGTTAAAAATAAGAGCAAAATAAAGTTTTAATTTAACCTCCCCCGGATGTGACTTTTCTCACACTTCTTTCCTTTATCATTTACATTGAGAAATGAGTTATTTTTTACGTTATTTACGAGCGCAAAAAAACCCAAAGATCGCAAGAGCAGTTCATTACAGATCTTTCGGTGACACTTCTCGACCTTTTCCTCCACCAAACCCTACTCGGCCTGTTGAAGAAGCACCCTCCATTGATGATGCTAAGCCAAAGGAAGTGCCTCCATCAAAAGATTTTACAATGTCATCTACTTTGGATGCCATTGCCGATGACACAATATATCAACCGAAAGAAACTGAATTAAGACGAAGTCATCATTTCGATACTTATAACTTGCTGACTCAACTCGAAAACCAAGGGTTTACGAGAAAGCAAGCAGAAGTCATAATGAAGGGAATCAAATTTAGATTAAGAGAATGGTATGTAGACATGAATGTGTGCTATGAATTCAGATAAACTAAATATTACTGCTTATCCGACAGTACTGCCTCTGTTCAACAACAACTGTTATTAACATCTGATCTAGAAAATGTAAGTAGTAGCAACTCAAATAAGATAAAAAAAGCTGTATGAAGGAATCATTTTATAAACTTTAGTAGGAATCCTATTTATTCAAAGCGGCACTATCAGAATTAAGGACAGAAGTACAAGTGATGAGAAGAAACGATATGCAAATGCTCCAAAATGAACTATCGTTAATCACACGAGAGGTCGATGCGCTCGAACAACGATTAAACGAAGATGTTGCAAATATGAAGAATGATATTCAGTTGGATATGAATAATAGAAAAAACGAGACGAGAGAGGATCAAAAGGTCATGGATATGAAGATTCAAGAGATCAATAATAAGTTTACGATTCGATTGGGCGATATACGGACCGAGATTGAGGCTGTACGCTGGGAGACAATTTGGAAGGGCATGAGTAAGTGTCGAGTTCTGTAGAGAGAGGATTTGAGAGACTAAACGCATTTTTTTTAAATAATGTAGCTGGTGTGGTGCTGGCAGGTCTTACAATTGCTAGTTTGGGTTATTTATTAAAGAGATACTCTGCCAAAAAAGCAGAGAGCGTTCGCTTAGAAGAACAAAAGAAGCGAAAGCAATTAAAGGAAGATGCAAGCCGCGCAGGCACAGCGGATATGGAAGTCATCTTTTAATACCATTTATATTTGCATACTCGTTTCTTTTAAATATATAGAAGATATATAGACCTTTTTCCTTTTTGATATTCTAAAAAATACGTTCCTTTTTTTATTATTTTATTTTATGTCCTTTTTGGAAATCCTCCTTTTTTTAAATATACATAGTTGATATGCTATACTTTTCTCTACATTCCTAATAAACCGCTAAATTGACTGGCGTACTGCATTGGGCGAACAGAGGGATGGGGCTGGTATTGACAGGTTAAAACCTTGTTTCTCTTTTTTATGTTTCTTTGATATAGACACTTACCACTGCAGTGAAGCTAACATAGTCCAACTTCATATCGGGTGTGATATTAATAAAAGCACCCTTATTACCAACAGTATCACTAAAGAATACAATGAGCATACAAACAATAAACAGGAAAAATAGATGGACTTTACCAATAATTGGGAGCAGAGAATACAGTAACACATTTTCCGTCATGTTCAATAACGTAACCTTCCTCCTTCACCTCATGACTACGAATAATCATGTCTATTGTGTGTGTTTTACAAACAAATAAGCACACGCTATATGCACAAACAATGACCACTTACCTAAATTATTCTTTTCCAAGAAGTTCTTGGTCACATCAGGACCAAACTGGATTCCAACACCTCTCTTACTTGCACCTCTGCCCATTTCAGGCTGGGGATCGGACCAAAGAAGCTCACACATCAGGCCATCATTGCCTGGCTGTCCTTGAGAGAGACGGTCGATCTTGCGAATCTCATCAAGGGTAACATCGTCTCTGGAGAACAAACCACCATGTGTAACAAAGATCTTGTTTTCAATAACATGAGACAATGGTAAAGCATTGAAGGTCTCCGAGAAGAGCTTAAACATCATTTCACTAAACTTGGCCTTTACTTCTCCTTCAAAGCCATAAACCTTATTCATATTGTCAGTTTCGTGGTTGCCGCGTGCAAGGAAGAGTCTGTCAGGGTACAGCCACTTGTAGGCAAACAAGGTGAGGATGACCTCGATGGAGAATGAACCACGATCCACAAAGTCACCATTGAACAAATAGGCATGCTTCTCTGAAGGATAGCCATTTGTGTTGAAGATATTGATAAAGTCGTAGAATTGGCCATGGACATCGCCACAGACCGTTAACTTTCCGTCCTTGGGTACCTGGACATCAATCAAAGAAGGTACCTCCAACATCATTTGACGGATAGCCAAGATGATCTACAAAGACAAGCCTCTTGTTTTTAATATCTCCCCTTTTCTCCCCAAAATGCATTCTTCTTTACCATGAAAGCGTATTTCTTATGAATCTTCTTTTGCTCCTTAAATGCCTCCACCATTGCGTTTACAAACTCTAGATCCACTTTATTTGTCTCTTCATTTATTCTAGGTCCACTGTAGGATGCATCAACAGCTATCAGCAGAAAAAGTGGTTAGATCCTTTATTCTCTCAACGTCTATCCATATCCTTACCAATCGCATTAACATCTAAGCTGTCAGCAACACTACGTCTGGTTTCATTGTGCTTAAAGGTACCGTAAGTAACTGTTTGTTTCCTGAGCATTATTCAAGTCTACTTACTTCAATGGCCTTTTCAAATTCTATACGCTTCACGATTTTGGCACATTCATCCAATTTGGCCTTTGCATCCTTGTCATTAGGGGCACGCTTGGACACAACTCTAAGATCCTTGAGGGCATCTTTGAATTTGCCAAGCGCCATGTTTGCGGATGCACGGCGGTAGTTGGCCTATTGTTGGATTAGCCTAAAAGCCATTGTATCCATTTTGCTATTTTGTTTTTTACCTTGGTAAAGGTTGGATCGATCGCCAATGCAGCATCTGCATCACTAAAATAACACGTCCCAAGTGAATAAGCGAAAGAACAAAGAAAAAAAGAAAAAAGGACTTACGAAATAGCATAGCCGTAAGACTCCAACTTGACATGACAGAAAGCACGATTTGAGTAGTAAGAAGCCACCTGGTTATTTAACTCAATTGCCTCAGTGTACTTCTTTATGGCATCGGGAAACTTCTTTTCTATATAAGCTGTCAGCCAGGAACAACCACAATAAACCACTACTCTTTAAAACCTTTGAACAAGACATTGGCTTCGTTCTTGACTTCTTCCGCTCTTAACTTTTGATCTTCGCTCATGTGCTTGACAATCTTTTATATTCCAAAAAAGAAAGGGAAAGAAAGGGAAAGAAAAATCGAATTCCTCAGTTGTCCAACCAATGAGATTTACAAATCGACCTGGTTACTTGCGCCTGTTCAAAATAAAAAGACGTCTCTTTTGCCTCTCGAATGCTTGGATCAGTGCTTAAAAAGGTGTAAAATTCAACTCTACAAGAGCAATTGAGATACCGTCCTAGTAATCGGCTTGATCTTTTTGAGAGCAAGCTGAATTCTGCAACTTATGGTCACTTTGGTCTATTTTATTCATTATTTGACGTGTTGCACCATTCTAGTCAAGTTTTTTCCAAGTGTTTCATAGCTTTGCATTCGTAGATGCTATCGAAGGTAAAAAAAGCGGCATAAGCAAAGTATACATGTACTTTTAATGGTGGGTTAAAAGCCTTCTTCATGGTTATGCTTGTATCTTTATTTCTCTGGAGTTTTAAGTGTAATTAGTCATGTCAAAGTTGCAATCACACATCTTTTTTATATCGAGCTGATCTATCCGATCAATTGAGCTGTGTTGAAGTGTAAAGCACTGTGTTGAGCATGGAAAATTCTGAGAATGATTGGTACGTATATTTTCTTTTTATACAATTTTTGGATGGCATTATGAATGCGAATTGGGTTTTATGTACTAAATTTTACCCTTGTTTGTCAGTTGTTCAGATAATAAACCAAAAGAATAAACTAATCCGAAAGCTTGTCTTTTTATTGAATCAATCTATCATATACTTGTGATCTCTAAAGACACAACCAGAATATGAATGAAAACAAACAAACAAAAAATAGCGCTATTTTAGTTGTAGGGGATCAAACGGTTTGTGCTTTCAAAAAAAAAATACAAAGAGCTTTTTTTCAGTAGTATCACCCGCGGAATATTCATCCTTTTCGATGCGCAGGTCAATTAATCAAATATATATTACTCAAAAATACACTTACTTTTTTACTCAGTTCATGTAAAGAATTTGAATGAAAGGTGCTTGGAAGGAGTGGTTTCTAAAGTAAGCCCTCATTAATTTTAGATTACATATCTAAAGCCACATTGACTATTTAAAGCTTTT
Organism: Backusella morwellensis; assembly: GCA_024139395.1. NCBI lineage: Eukaryota > Fungi > Mucoromycota > Mucoromycetes > Mucorales > Backusellaceae > Backusella > Backusella morwellensis. The sequence continues at coordinate 16,108 of VCJI01001225.1, forward strand.
TTCTTTCGCTTGTCAATATCGATCTGTACCCTTTTGGATATATTTGTATTTGTCCGCATTTATTAATCAGTAACTCTTCAAATATGATACAAAAAAAAATCACTAGGTCAGATATGTTTATGATGATACCATATATATCTCACAGACACGGAACATCCTATACCTAGTAAATTAACCCTCTCTCCTCTATTATCATTTTGAGACACGTTAGTTTTGTTTATAAAAGTGCCAAGATAGGATGAAAAAGATTTAAAGTAGTGACCTTTATGCAGGTTTATGAGATTCGACTGCGGCTCATGGCGCATGTGCCAAATATGCGCATTTCGTTCACTACAAATAAGACAACTTGACAAACCACATCTTCAAGTGTAACCATATTTTAAAAACAATTGTGATTTATTTGGTAAAAGCGAAGTTGAGGTGTTTTTTTTGTATTGCCAAAATTGTATGCTGCGGTAGCATAAAATACATCGTTAACCACTCCTCTCATTGCCCTTATCACAAATGTCGTTGATTGGGGAAAAAGTACAGCCATAGGTAACTTAACTCAAGCGTGATTAACAAGAAACCGACGAATTATATTTTTTCTTGGTATAGTCAACGTTACCATGACAACGACGTTCGGAACGCTAATTTGAGATGCATAATTACTTCATCTCACTTTTTATTCAAAAAAAAAAACCGTGGCGTAGTGATTATTCTCTCCAAGAAATAAGTGTATGGAGAAGCACATTATGAATTAAAGCAATACAATTCGTTTTTCACCTCAAGAAGAAATCAAGTTTTTTTTCCCACCATTATTATTATTTTCAAGATTGCCCTGAAAACGTCTTTTCTGGACATATCAACACGTAAACCTGTCGATGGAAAACCATGTGACAGGCGCCACAGCTCAAAAAAAAAGGAAAGGTCCGTTCACCCATGCTCAAAAAAAAAATACTAAAGCTTGCCGCAGCTGATTTTAATGATCCAAATCTTTAACCAGGAATACATAGTTATTTTTTTTTAAAAAAAATACATGTTGATTTTTCTTTAATCAATATTCAAAGAGTGATACCATCATGATATACCATTTTAATACACTCCAAAAGAAGAGTCTTTGTTTGTGTGATAAAAACCCAAAAAAAAGTTTTTTCATGCCAAAAAAAAATAAATAAATAATCAATCATCGTGTTACATCCAAACCAATCAAATCAAAGAAAGGTGTACTTTTAGAGATCACTTACTTTTAGTTTGTAAAAAAAGAAACAGAAACTGCGGCATTGAACTAAACATATAAAAGAGGTTGAGATTTTGACACATCCTTTTTTTTTAAAATTATTCAAAATAATAAACTCACAAACACATTCTCTACAGCACCTACAGTAATAAAAAGATAATGTCGTCATCTTTTAATATTACGACTCCTCCTTTCGATTTTGCTTTTGAAAAAACCGATACATTCTACCAGCTTTTCGAGTTTCTTATTTGCATTTTAGAACGTGTGTCTGATGAACACTTCTGGAATTCTCTCGTCAGTGAGCGTGTTATGAACCTTTTGAAGAAGTACTTTGGTAGTGATGTTGTCTTTCTTGGTGTTATTGTTTATGTTGCTCGTAAGTACGCATTTGTATCCATGTTCATATTGATATTAATCTTTTATTTTACGCTTAATAGCTATTATTGGTTATAAGATTCAGGGTATTTACTATTCCATCTACAACTATATACATGAACGAATGTATGTGACGATATCTATAAGTGAAGACGAAATGGGTTTCTATGCTATCGAAGAATTTATCACTTCTCAAATTTCTGACCGTAAAAACCTTCGTGAGGCCAAAGCTTGCTGTTTCGACGATGACGATGATGAGATGAATGATACTATCGCAAACCCTCCTCCCAAAGTCCGTTTATTTCCTTGTAAGTAATAAAAAAAAGAAAAGAAAAATAGTTAAAAAATGGAGACAAAGGTGACTAAACTTTCATGGAAAAAAATAGTGGATGAAATTGCACAGAGTTTTTACTACAAAGGCTATAAGCTCTGGGTTACCAAAACAAAGAATGGAAATGGCGATAAAGCAAACGACGATCACTATGATACAGGTCTTAAGGAATTTTTCAGCAAAATGAACACCAATCCTTGCTTTGAAATTGTTATGCGCGGTCAAGATATTACTCTTTTAAAGTCCTTTATTCAAGAATGGATGAATAAGCATTATGAAGTCAGAAGTGAAAAGGTATATACTTATGAAATTAAATTTATAGATACATCATACTTATTCATAATTTTTCTATAATAGTTAACTATCTACAAGTGTTTACCTACCCGCTATGATTCTTATGATTGGCAACAAGTCGCTACCAAGGAACTCCGTTCTTTTGAGAGCGTCATTTTGAAGGAAGGTCAGAAGGAACATATTCTACGTGATATTCAGACATTCCGTCGCCGTGAAGATTGGTACACCTGCAGAGGCATCCCTTATCGTAGAGGTATTCTTCTCCATGGTCCACCTGGTACTGGTAAAACTTCCATTGTTCAGAGTATTGCCAGCAAGGTCAACATGAATGTCGCCATCATTAGTCTTTCAGGAAAGATGAACGATGAAAATTTCTCAGTGATGCTCCGTGATTGTCCCCATAACAGTATTTTGGTAATGGAAGATATCGACCATTGTTACATCAGTGATCCCTCTTCTGGAAATAACGACAGCTCTTCAAAAATCACCATGAGTGGATTGTTAAATGCACTTGATGGTGTTGCTGCTCAGGAAGGTTCCATGATCTTCATGACCTGTAACGATATGAGCAAGATCCAGCCTGCATTGCTTCGTCCTGGTCGTATTGATATGAAGATGGAATTGGGATATACAGATAAGACACAAATCAGCCGACTCTTCTGGCGCTTTATTGGTAAATTGGATAGTGAAGAAAAGGATAAGGATTTGGTAGAACTTGAAAAGAAATTTGTTGATATGATTCCTGATAATACTGTTACTCCTGCCGAATTACAAAACTTCTTTATTTCCAACGTTGCCTTTAATCCTGAAGATGAAGACGGTGAAGTAGACTACTCTTATTTACTAGATAAAGTACCTGAATTTTTGGAAACTGTTGAACGTGACCGTGCCCAAGCCCTTGAACACAAAGAAAAAAGCAGCAAATAATTAAAATATATATATATACCCCTTTTTGCTTCATGTATTCCCCTTTCCTTTCCCAAAAAACCAAAAGTTCAAATAAATAATTATATTTCCTGTTGTATAATTTTTTTTCTTTTTTAAATTAATAAATAAATAAACCAAAAATAAAATAATATTGAAAAAAAAAAGAAGATATATATGTGATGCAGTATAAATTGGTTTTATATCATTGAGTAAGCGGTGGGAAGGATATCTGAACAAGAGGAAACGGATGACGCCGAAGATTCCGTTAGATCTGGAGAAGAGGGTTGATAAGGTTTGTAGACGGCTGCAATTGCTGCAAATTCAGCAACAGAAGCCACATTTGACTTTATTGAATAATCTTTAGGCTCTGAAAAATCAGGCATACCGAGATCAAGCACTTTACAAGGTTTGGGTGAAGGCAACTTATTTTCTTTCCATTCAGAGGGACGAGGATAATAGAAATCGAAATTGGATCTGGGGAACGGTGAAGGTATAACAGTAGAGGCAACGGCAGCTGCAGCTGCAGAGGTGGCAACAGTGGCGGCCATTGAAATGGATGGACGGTAACACGTGAAGTTGAAATCGTCCTGTAACATATTCTCTTGCTGTTGACAAGAAGGTCGCTTATCATATATTTTATGCATATCACTCGTTCTATTTGTGGTAGCAGCGGCGGCAGCAGCAGCAGCCGAGGCGGCTGTATATGAATCAAAAGAGCCCAGTAATGTTGGGTTAAATGACGATGCGTCGTTGGGAGAGGGTGTTGTAGGTTCAGCCTCCGTCTTGACAAGACTCAGGCACCCGTTACGTCTAGAGATACAAAAAGGGCAATGCCTGACAAACTTGGCGATAAGCTCTTTTGGAATCCAGGAATATCTTTTACGTACCTAATTAAATAAATATGGAATGAGTAACATTCTTATATATATATATTTGGGGATTATTCTTTGAGAAAAATAAATAAAAAATAAATACCAAAGCTGATGTTTTATCTCTACCGCCATGATGTGCCTCTGAATGTGCCATAACTAATATTACATATATTTTTTCGCGAATAGCAACAGGTTTATCATCATGAATGACACATTCTGCACCGTTAATAACTAAGAGCTGAAACATTTTTTTAACCCAAAATCGAAACTGGGCTGTTGAGATGCCAGTGTTTTTAGGATCCTTCAGTACTTGCAAAATCAGGTTATATCGTTGATTGTCCACTAATGCCTTGTCTCTTTTTTTATCAGATAGGTTATTAAGATACTGCTGTATTATTTCTTCAAATTCAAAAGGGGAAGGGTACTGTTGGTCACCCGATAATCGGTAATCATTTTGGTATCGTGTATATAAACAACGTGGATCACCGCCTCCTGATTCCTTATCATCAGTACTGTATCTTTCAGTCATTGGACTATCAATATCATCACAATTAGTTAAATTATTCATCAAAATGGTATTTTAGAGACAAAGAAAAAGAATTAATATATGTATGTACGTAAGAAAGAAAGGGGGAGAGCAAAATAGAAATAGGGTGAAAACTTTTTTTTTAAAAAAAAGATAAATAAATAAAATGGCGGGAAAAAGAGAGAGAGAGAGAGAGAGAGAGAAAGAAAGAAAGAAGGTGGACCTTTCTAACGGGTAATTCATTACTTTATTTATACTTATTTACATTACTCGACAGAAATAAACAACAAATTACGGGGAAAGTGTGTCAAAAGCCAATAATTTTTTTTTATTCCTTTGAGATTAAATCATATGCATGTTCGGTGCCCATCCAATTCCTTGACGTACATAAACTCTTTTTTTTTATTTCTCTTTACGATTTTCAAACGGCAAGTTTTATCATCTTGTCTCCTTCTTTTCTTTGCTTTTTTGTTTACAGATTTTTACCATTTTATTGTTCTTGTATGAGAGAGACGTTGAACAAATAAAAACTATAACGTTAGATTAGGTAAAATGCTAAATAGACAAACGATCCACAAATGTTTATACATGAATTTGTATTTATGCGTATATTTATACATTTATAGATACATGTATATAAGTGTATATATATTTACACGCCTTATAGTAATAAAAACAAAAAAGTAGTGGTGAGAGGTGGATAAACTAAAGGAAAGGAAAACAGCTCTGAGTACAGGAATTTTTGTTAGTATAAGTGTACATATTCAAAGTTTAAACAAAATTAATAAAGCGTTTTTGTTTGTGTTTTCAAAAAAATAGAAAGATACATTCTGTACACACATACTGAACCCGATCCAATTAACCCAATAAAGTAATCTTTGATGATGTCTTGTCAATACTTTATTCGATCAATTTTTATTAAATTTGAAAACACTCAATCCATAGAGACGATCTTTAATTCAATCAAAACAAGTGTAGGCTTGTATGCCAGTATTACATATTTGCATTTGTATGTATTTGAGGTACGTTTGATCCATAAATGTAAATGTATTTTAGAATGTTTTAAAGGGCTGAAAAGAAAACAAACATGAGGACAATGAAATTCAAGGCATACCGTTTTTTTATTTGGACACCTGATTATCTGAATATATAAATGCGACCAAGTTATTTTATATAAAAATGAAATGACATGAAACGTTAGATTTCTAAAGTACAACCTATTTACTCGTCTTTCTTTTGGTACAAGGTATGTGTACAATAAATTATTATTCCTCAAAGAAATATAAGAAAAGGGAAGGAGTAAAGGAGAGAATAAGGAGGAGGAAGGGGATGTAAAAAAAAAAAATTAAGGGGAATTTCCACCTTCGGGGAAAGCGGGTGTGGAAACAGACTTTTCTGGATGGGGTAACGAAGATCGACGTCCAAATCCCGGAATAACCGTGAGTATGTTCTGCGCTCGATGTTTGATGCCGTCTTTTTGTTTTCCAGACTGAGCAATATCCATCAAGTCTAATTCCGAGCGGCTTCTCTTGGAAATGCCTAGTTTATGCATTGATTAAGTATATGAAAACCATAGAAGAATATAAAGAAGATATGTACTTGATTTTTGTTTTCGATGTTTCGTTTTTGTTTTTGTTTTCTCATTCAGATCCTGGATACTTCGTCTTCTTCCTAAGCTAACAAGATTTTCTGAGAGCTCCTTGATTGCATTGGATGATTTCGAAGGTGAAGGTGTAATCGAATCCGAGGATTTTTGTGAATGATTTAATCTTAAGCTCTTAGAGCTGTGTGAAGAAGATGTGGATGGCGTTTTACAATGTTTACGATATGTTGTCTCGCTATGATCATCTATCATTTTTAAACCCCTTTCTACAATACCAGAAAATATTCCTTCCCGTGCTCTGGCATTTGGCATGGAAAACTTGGGTGATTTAAATGCTGCATACTCGGCATTAACAACTAGTATAAAAAAGTAAAAATTAGATCTTTTTTTTTTTAAAAAAACAAGAAAAGAAAAGAAAAAACTTACGTTTCGCGAGTATAAATCCAGATAATTCCTTTTCATCATAAAAGATGCCATTTTCAGGTAAAGGTGGGCCAAAAGCAGGCACGTCTTCTACAGTTACTATCTCTACACTATTTAAATGTTAGTTTAATATGAAGATTCATTGGTATTTTTTTTCTTCTTATCCAAATAAATGGATGAAACAGAAAGAAAAAAGAATAAAAAAGAATAAAAAAAGCCAGTACCTCCATGCTGTCTTTTCTTTATAAGTTTCTTGATGTACGATAATAAAGACATGCAAAAATTGTGACTTAATAGCTGAAGGGTTAAAAGGCTGATTTCCTTGAACAAATACGATGCAAACGATATCTAAGTCGGTAAATATTTATACCAGTCAAGTAAACAAATACGTCAGTTTAATAGAAAAAGAGTTTCATGTCTATAAGAATTGAGCATACCATTGCCGATGTGTCGCTTTCTTTGGATTTGTTGTTTATCGCCTTGTTTGGAAGGTATTAACGACGCAACATGGTAAGCAAGCATATTTTCATTCCAGGTGCTTGTAAATGTATACTCTCCAGAGTCACCACTTTTTGTGTCTAATCCTGCAGCCCAACCGGTATATCCTTTCAATTCGACAGGCGTTCCAATGATGTTTAAAAATTGATCAAACGCGTTCGAATCATGTTGATTGGCAAACCATTCCTCTTCTTTTGTTTGTCCTTCTTTAATTAGTAAAACACCAAATTTGTACTTTGTGTGTAGCTAATATGTAACAATGAATATGAGTATGAATATGAGTTTCTTTTTTGAAAACGATATATATATGTGTAGCCGACAAATAATAATAATAATAATAAACTCCACCCTCATTCTCCAATCCAATTTTACAACAAACGCTTACCGAGTTTTCATCCAATTTCAATAGTTCATCCTGGATACCACTTGACTTTAACATATCATTTGGCATTTGTTTCAGCTTATTGAATGGTATTTCCAAATTTGTTTCAATGACGGTTTTCCAAGTTGTTTCAGGTACCAACTCTTCCAATTCATCAGGCGTGTCAGGTGCATTCAGCAAGAACGAGTCCATGACTAATTTACGTGTATCAGGTAACTAGAAAATGGTTGAGTTTCAAAATTAGATTTTATCAGCATATATATGTGTGTTGAAGATATATATTACTTTACCTTTTTGGTACGATGGATCAAGCGGTATTGTTTCTTTTGGTTCTCCACTTCTGCCACTGCAGATATGAGCAAGGGCTCCCCTTCATCATTGTAACCAAAGAAGGTACATGTTGTTTCCTGAGATTGGAAATAATTTCTATACCAGCACGCATCTTCATCTTTGTGATCGACCTTTGCCAAACTATAGTTTGTGCTCTGACAGCTATCATCACTGTGGTTGTTATTGTGTTGCACAAGGCTGTCTTTCTTGTCTTCTTGTTCACGCAATTGACCATACTTATTTTTGCCTTCAATACGATACCCTTTTGATGGAATAGCAATGGCTCTTTCTGCTACTTTATAGTACTGACAAATACACAGGTTCATGATGCATTTAATCTTACTAACCTGTATGTATAAAATTAGAATTAATTGACCGGAGTTTTATTTTGTCATTTATATCAATATTTACAATTTCCTTTAGCGAAACCACCAATGCATCGTTATCATTATTGTTGTAATAGTTCAGCTTTGCAATTTCAATCGAGGTCTCGACATCATCCACTTGCTTCTTTATCTTTGTCCTTGAAATACCAACATAAAGAGAGGTCACTTTACTCTCATCATCCCATTTCACCATCTCGGTCATTTTCTGTACTTCAGCCATGACGTGAGCCAATTGTTCTTGTGGAAATAATGATCCTGTTTGCTGTTGTTGTTGCTGCTGCTGCTGCTGCTGTTGTTGTTGTTGTTGTGGAAGAAGAATGAGTGCAAGTATTCGATCACAGTCATTGATGAGTCGTGTATGAAGTGTAGTCAGTGTAGCTGTAACAAGGCCCTTAAATAGAGGCAATCCCCCTAACCCATCCATTAAGGCGGGCGACTCGTTATTGTTGATTTTGTAAGGAACACTGTCACTCTCAGGTAAATCAGGTATATTTTTTTGCGCCAAGTGACGTAGCAATGGTGTCTTATTCTCCTATTTTGTTTTTAAATTAATAAAACAAAACCCTGTCTTTTTTTTGGGGGGTTTTTTGATCACCACTTTTGACAAATTTTTACCTGACAGGACTTTGCTCTTTGACGCATCCAAGGCTGATCTTGCCACTGCTCTTTTGTTGGCATCCTTTCACTCTTTGTATCTGAAACAGGAGAAAGATCAGTATCCAGGTCAAGTGGAGGTAGAGTAAGCGGTGACGACAGCGAAGGTCGACTAATATAGCTGTGGTCATTGCTGTGATTTGTAGATTTGTTGTGATCTCTTCGAATGAGACGATTAGCGAGATTGACAACGCTCGCATGTCGTTTTGGTTGTTTTTTACCACTAGTGAAATCATTTGACGATATTTGTTGTTGTTGTTCTTGTTCTTGTGTTATAGTCACTACTGAGCTATTATTGTCTGTTTGTCTACGTGTAAATAAAAACGTTGTGGGATTTTGTCGTTTGATTCGGGTACCAGAGCTGCTATTATCGCCGGCTGGGGCTTCATGATCAAATGGGGGTAGTATGTGTGCATTGCTATTGTTATTGTTGCTGTTGCTGTTGCTGTTGCGGTTTTTTTTACTGCTCCGAATCAAGTGTTTAACTGAAGAGAACGATGACTTGACAGCACTGGGTATCTTGCTTAATCGACTGGATGTACTGAATATCGAACTGGAAATGGATGTAGTTGAATAGATTGATTCATTGTCTCGATCATCTTTTCCATATGGATCATTGCTACGATTCATGTTGTTTAAAAACAAGTATGTATAGTAATAGATATGACTGTTGCTTATAGAGATATGTTAGATGTATGTATATGAGTGTATGTTGCTTATAGAAGTGTATGTATTTATAGATTGATTTATAGTAAAAAAGAAGGAAAGAAAGAAAGAAAGTAAAAGAAGGAAAAAAGGAGTAGAATAATAATATATTGTTTATATAAATATAAATATATTTCTTGTACACTCGTAAGGATCAAAAAGGAATATAAGCATTCATAAACACCGATATTACACAAAATCCTGTTGTTGATTTAATTTATTTTCATCTCAAAATGTGTTATATAATTATTAGTTTTATTACTTGAAATAAAGAAAATAACTAAAAGGAGAGGTTACAATTCTTTGTATCAACAATATAAAAAAGCATGCTTTTTTTCATTGTTATTTTCTTTATCTGGTCAGCCTGGATGCTCAGGTGGGTGTCGGGGATACGAAATTATAGAATAAAGTAGTAGCGGAGAGTCTAAGGAAATTGTAATCCATATTTGATGATAGGAAGAAAGTGAGTCAAATTCTAGATCTTTTTCTTTTTTTTACTGCAAATATAAGTGGATATTTACCTATGAAATGATTTAAAGGCATTTTATTAAAATTGTGCATTAAAAAAAAAAAATAGTAAAAAAAAATGAGATTGCTTGTATGCTACAAAACTAAACGGAATATGACGGCCCCGTGTGTTACCCTTGGATAGATTTTAGATCTACTTTGCATTTTATTTTTTGGATGGCAGGGTGGCACCATGAACAGCTAACCTATCCGCTTCCTCATTACCCTTAATACCCTGGTGTCCTGCGACATGCGTAAAGGTGACCTTTCCCTTTCTCTTTTGGATCGTGTTTATGGCCCTTTCAAACAAGTCTCTGTTTTGAACCTCCTTATTATTTGACATCCAGTTATTCTTTTGCCATTTGACAGACCAGTCCGTAAGTGCATTGATAGCATACTGTGAGTCTGTTCGGATTTCTAATGTTTCTTCACTATCGATATCTTGCTCAACCGCGCGAATGATGGCCATCGTCTCTGCACGCTGATTTGTCTGGCGATCACCACTTAATCGTTCACTAGTGTTTCGCGAATCATTATCACCCCAATAAACGCCATAACCAGCTCTTGCATTAGATTTTCCATTATTAGAAGATGCGCCATCAGTATAGACAACCTTGGCACGACCATCACGCTTTGAGTCATATCTGGTAGCAGCTGCAACAGTGGGCTTTGCTTCAGCGCGAGGTCTTTTTACAAAAACAGTACTGATAAAGACATCTTCAGGGCTATCCTCTCTTGATCTCTTATTATATCCCCTTGATGATGATGATGACCCTGTGTTAGAATATTTATTATAATTATTACTATAACTATTGCTGTATCTATTGCTATAACTGTCGGCAGAGTTGGAAAAGGCCTGTGCTTCTTCATAGCTTTCAAACTTTTTAAATACTGGCTTTGAGTAGCCGTGGACTTCATTCTTACAGTCATTCCACGAGTCGTACACGCCGGTATTTCTACCACGTTGAACTGCATAGTAATACTGCTTTCCCATATTGAGCGAATAGAAACGACGGACCAAGAAGTTCACTTTGGAAAAATAAGAATAATAAAAACAAGATTTAAAAAAAAAATAATAAACAAAAAATATATAAACTGATTGCGACTGAGCCTGAGACTGCTTTCATTGAACATGTGACCTTGAGTAAACTGTTTAAACCAGTTTTCTGCTTGCATATTCCCTTTTTCTTTCTTTTTTTTTCTTTGTTTCTGCAATAATTGGAATATGATCAGGAGCTTCCCCAAACAAACCAAGATTCCTACTGGACAGCACGTTCAAAAGTTGAAACGATACCTAAAACACGACCCCAAGAGTGTCATCTATCATAGAGGTGGCATTACTGGAATAAGAGACGATACCGATACAGAGCTTGACTTTAGACAAGAGAGTAACTTCTTTTATCTATCAGGTAATTGCTCTTTATATATAACTATCAGATGTATATGTATGCTCATGGCTAAACCAATGCTTTAAGGCGTTGAAAAGGCTGGATTCCATATCCTTATTCTGTTCGAGCCAAGCAAAATCTACCTTGTTCCACCTACGGTACCTGCAACCGACCAATTGTGGAAAGGGACACCTGACACGCACCAACAACTTTTGGAAAAGTACGACGTGGATGGTATCATCACCGAAGAGGAACTTCCTTCTTTTATTTATGCAATTAATCCGTCCACCATTTATTCACTTGATACCACCAATACATCGATCATTCCACATCACTTTACAAACAAGGTGGACACGGCAGTGCTACAAAGCGCTATCAATGAAGCGAGATTAATAAAGTCTGAATGGGAAATTAGCCTGTTACGCAGATCAGCGCACGTTTCCTCACACGCTCATATATCTTTAATGCAGCATATAAAGGAGGTTGAAAATGAAGCAGAGTTGGAAGCCCGCTTCCGCTGGATGTGTGCAAGAAACGGTCTGAATAGACAGTGCTATATTCCAATCATTGCTTCTGGTCCTCGTGCCGCCGTGCTTCACTACACTGATAATGACAAGGTGATTCCAAAGACCCAACACTCTCTTGTTCTTGTAGACGCAGGAGGTGAGGGAAGGTGCTATGGTAGTGATATAACCCGAACATTTCCATCAACCGGAAAGTTTTCAAAGGAAGCTACCACCATTTATAATATTGTGCTCAAGGCACAGAAGGCTGTAATAAAGAAACTAAGACCTGGCATCTACTGGAGAGATATGCATAACCTTGTCGTCCGCACACTCACGGAAGAGCTTGTCGGCATTGGTATTTTGATAGGCGATGTGGATACGCTTATTGAATTGGAGATTTATCGCACTTTTTATTTCCACGGTAAGGATATACATTATGAAAATAATTCAAAAAGATACAATATTAACGCTTTTCAAATACCAGGAACCGGACATTCAGTTGGTCTTGATTGCCATGATGTTGGAGGGTAGTGTGAATAGTAGAGTACTTGAATATAAAGTGCTGACATATTCTATATATAGACAAGACATTGGAATATTGATGCAAAGAAAAGGAAGACCATTGGCTTTACTAAACCGACCTTTGGAAAAGGACATGGTAATTACGGTTGAGCCTGGACTTTATTTCAACGATGTGAGCCTCAATGATAAGCCAAGGCACCCATCTTATTCTTCCTATTACAACATGGAGAAGATCAACAAGTACAAGGGTGTTGGTGGTGTCAGAATTGAAGATACCCTTTTGATTACTGAGAATGGAAGCGAAAATTTTACGATTGTCCCTAAAGAGGTCGAGGACATTGAAAATCTGATCATGCTGTCCATCTAATTATAACATGAATTCATTACTATAACAATAAAGACGTTGATTATCTATTCTTGAACATGGAGACTACTCAATGTGTTTGCACCATTTCGTTTATTAAAAAAGCAATTACATGGTATGTGGGCATGTCAGCGGGCCAATAAACAGTCAAAAGATTCCAGATGTAAATTATATTCTTGTTTGTTTGTTGTTTGTTAGCTATAAACTTGTAAAAACAACTTGAGAATGGTCAAAAAAGACTTTGAGTTACTAGAAACCATTCTTTTTGTTCCTGAACAAGGTTAGCTATGTTACAACAATATAGCTGCGAATGCCAGCTAATTCGATGCATAAAATATAAACAGGCTTTTACTTGATCACCCATCATTTAACTCGGATTCAAAATGCAATCCAAGATTTCAAAAAGTTGGACATGTCATTGTTCCCGAATGCGCCGAGCAATCAAGATATATTGAGCGTGTTGAGCGAAAAGGTTCCCAAGAACGAGTCATATCAACGAGTAAGGCTCTAAAAACTTATATTTTTGGTATCACTGAACTTAACATAATACAGGTTCGTCTTTTGATAGACACCTCAAGTCAAATCACTGTTGAGCATACACCATTACCCGCTCCGAAATCCTCGTTTGGCATGCTTGAGGAGGCTGCATTGTCGGATCCCTCCCTCAATGTCACACTGGACACAAAGCCATTACAAGATCCCAATCAAGATCCTTTCATCGTACACAAAACGACCTTCCGTGATATTTACAATGCTGCGAGAGAGAGGACAGCCTGTGATTGGCACCCTACGCAAGACCAGCCATTTGATGTGGTACTTTGGAATGACAAGGAACAAGTGACAGAAACAAGCATTGCAAATATAGCCGTTCGCTTTCCGGAAAATGGGAATCTGGTGTGGAAAACACCCAAGGTTGAATGTGGTATGTTGAGCAAGAGATCCAAGTAAAGGCATTATCTTTACTATTTACGTATAGGACTTTTGCCTGGCGTGTTTCGCTCCTACTTGATGTCCACCAAGCAAGTCCAAGAAGATGTTATTACATTAGACGAATTGATATTAGCACAAAAAGTAAGTTTATAAAGGTGTCTAGAGGGTTCACTGTATATTTAGCGCTATAAAATAGGAGGGATATCCCATCATTTGCTTCAATTCAGTCAGAAAAGCATACCGTGTAAACCTCATCAATTAATAAATATAAAAGAATATGTACATTTTATTGCTAAACAATCAAAACTTCTATTTTCTATCCAAAAACGCTAAAGGCGTCCTCGTCTGCCTTGACTTGACTTGACACCTTGTTCTGTATACGCTTTTTAAGTCTGATCTGGTTGTCATTGGCCATTGGAGGCATGCGTTTAATATGACAGCTCCCACAAACAGGAACACACTTCCAGCATCTATCAAAACAATAACCACACGACCAACACTGGGCATCGGCACACACAATTCGTTGGCACCGATCCACCTTTCTAAACGATGCGTCCTCTTCCAGTCTATTCCTGGGTCTACCGCCATCCAACTCCATCTGTAAGCGGTTGATGCGCTGCTCCAATAAGCTAAGCTCATGCTCTAGTTCGTTCTCCTTTTGGTCGTCTGGCAGATAGCCACAAGTGCGTATGTCAAGCTCTACGTGCGGATGTATTGATAGCTTGTTGAGTGTCTTTTGAAACAGCGGTAGATGGGGTTCATAGTCCATATAATAATGGTAAATGCTAAGCTTTTCAATCAGCAGAGTGCCCGGCTTTAACCTGTCAAACTTCATCATTTCTTGCAGCAATTTAATATCGATTTCTAAATTTGTATTGTCTCTTCGATTTCTTGCTCGCAGTCTTTGCAGATTTGGGAATTTGACAAACATGATGATGGGTGAAAAGAAGGCATCGTCATTATCGTCCATTATAACCTAAGCCAAATGTCTCTGATTAGCTGTGAATGAGAATGAAAAGAACGAGCTGACTTACATCAGTGACATTTTCCCGTAATCCATTTGAATCGTCCAGCTTTCGAAGCGACGAATATATTTTACTGAGGTTGCTGTGGTCGAGATCAAACACGATTCTTCTCCAGAGGTACTTTGAAGAAAGGTACAGGTAACGCATTTGCTTGCAAGTGTCCATGAGACTGGTATTAGAGCAGAGATCGAGGTGTTCACTAATACCAACAATAATGTCGAACGGCATGCTTAGCAGACCAGTTACCTCTTTAGCGTTATCGGTATACATAGTGATTTATAATGTTTAAAAGGGATACGGCCCTTTCTCTTATATTTATATCTACAAGAGCAAAATGGCTTACAAATACATCTGTGCATTTCATGACAAATCCATTTAAACATCCGCAGCTGAAGCTTCGTGGCTTATGAGCCAACCAATGGCTTGAATAGCCAAGTCCATTATAATTGGTGTAAGTACTCATATACTTGATTATCCAGGCTGTAAGAGTGCGCCAAACCAAAGATGCTTATCGTAACTTTAAGGCCCCTGAATTATTGCTCATACAATGCTCAGATCCACTTCGATCCTTACAGTGCTGAAAATGTACATATTAGGAAAAATGGATATTTTGATTTTACCGCTTTATTTTGGTATTAAATACATAGTATATTTCACATACGTATCCACTTCGTTTTATACAAATATATGTTTACATGCTGGTGTTGAATCTGATTCAAAGATGAATGAAGGACATCTATTTTTAGCCATATAATCCTGACCAAACACGTCAACTTATGTTTATCCAAAATTACCATTTGCACCTCATACAAAGAACGTACACTATCTAATAATGATATAACAAGTGCATGGACATGTGGGCTGTATCAAGTATTGCCTTCCGCAAAGACCATATGATTTTGCATCAGGTTCTCGATATAAAAAATTCTGCAATGCTTTACACGATGAGATTTCCACTTCCCAAAAAAGATCAACATTATCGCGAGAATCTATAACTTTATAAATAAAATTTCGTAATAAAAGCGATCATCACAAGATCATCACGTTTATGCACGTTAGAATGGACTGTGCCTTTAGGACTTCCATGTAATGTTTAAAAAAGAAAAGACGTGGACTGGTTTAGGAAAAAAAAAAGACAGCATTTGTCCAGACAAATTTGTTTTTCCAAGATATTCGATATTTTCGTTAACTGAAAAACTTGCTTGAAAGTATAATATTTTCGCTACCAAAAGTTCTTTGAGAACAAAATAGAAAAAGATATATATTTTATCTGCCAATAATAAAAACATATATCTATTTGAATGGCATGACGTTAAGACAAGTTAAATAGAGTTTTGCATTATGGGCACTTGCTTTTTCAATTTGAACCATATAAAAACATTCAAGCTGACGTCACAAAAAGAGTATCCATATATGCAGCTTCAAGCTAAATCAGGTAAAGTATATGCAGTTTAACATCATCCAAAATGACAAGCCATCACTCCTTATTAATTTGCTATTTATATCCCAATAAGCTCTCTTATTAACTTATTTCTCTTCCCATTTTTCGTATATATAAAGAGACACATCCTTAAACTCAGATACATCAAGCTCACATTATTTTCTTCCCCTTTCTCTCCACCTTGCTTAATTATAAAAAAAAAAGAAAAAAAAAAACA
>VCJI01000124.1:0-11388 GCA_024139395.1 Backusella morwellensis
AAAAAAAAAAAACTTACTATGAGATGTTATCATGCAATGCTAATGTATGCGCCTTCTTCATTGTCTTTTTTATTGATTCATGTTCCCATAAAGTTTTTAATGGAATATAGAAATTTTCAGGAAAACGTTGATGCTCTTCGAGAGAAGGTGGTTCAGTAAAAAGTTTTGTATATTCCTTTAGTAAGAAGAATCACTTTAGTACTTTAAAAAAAAAAAAGATAAATCAAACAAAAAAAAAACTACCTCCAGGGAAGGATCAATTAAATCAAAACTTTCGGCTGCCTCTATTAATGTCTGCATTGTTTGAAATACATTTAGAAAAACGATGACTCGAAATCCTTCTCGTTCACTGGGCTTGAACCCTGAAGCATGTATAAGTCGCATTTGTTTTAAAACTGTTGATTTTCCAGATTCACCAGCACCTATGTTGTATTTTAATGAATCAGTATCATCTTTTCAAAGTAGAAGGTTGTGTATGCCATACCTAGTAGCAACAATTTCACCTCTTTTTTCATTCTTTTTTGGTCAACCTTGATTTGTTTATCGATTTTTCGACTAATTATTGAAGCACCAGAGCCGTCGTCTTGGTTACGTAGTGTGCTTTTTATATTTCCCATATTGTTTTATGCGTGCTATAAAAACAAGCAAAAAAAAAAAATAAAAGTGAATTGAGGTAGCTAAGATAAAAGGGGTATAGACAGTATAGAAAATAGAAAAAACATATATAAAGGAAAAAAAGGAAAGGGATATGAGAGTTTTTTTCTTTTTTTAAGGACAAGAAGAAATGCCCTTGTGCTACAAACTTTATTGTAAATATTTATCTATTTTTATAGTCACCCAAAAGACACACCATCAAAACCAAATGGAAGCTCTCGATCAATTATGTGAGATATGTAAAGACGTTTATTTCACCGACTGGGAAAAGACGACTTTTTTTTTTGGTGAGTTACACGTATAAAAAGAAAAAGGTTAAACCACTTGCTGCATTCCAATTTGAGAATAGTAACAACAATAAGCAATTGTTATCATTTTCACAATAGCCATGGACGAACAGTTGTCATTTTTTACTGGTTTTTTTAATTACTTTTATTATTATTATTTTATCAAAGCACATGTAATATAACCGAATAAAATGCTTTTCGTTACACTGAAAAACCCAAATAAAACCTAATCCACCAAATTCCAGGTTTCTCTCCAACGGAGAGGTCTATAACTTTCAACAGGGCCGTCCATACCAAAGGCAACTGGTGCAAATATTATAAAGGTGTAGATGACTGCAAGGTAAATAGGAACGAAAACTGCATACTTGACAGTAGCAGAGCTGTTGCGAGTGAAATGATCCAACATGAAAGGAACCATTAGAATGGTAAAGTAAAGTGCGGGGAAATAATGGTGCAAATAAGTCACACGCCCCATAATGAAAAAGGGAATATAATGGAAGAACCAACCAAGGAATAATGTTTTTCCAACATAGAAGAAATGATCCCATTGAGCTACAAAACATCACATTGGAGTTAGTTGTCAAAAATAGCACTGGTGTGCAGATATATAAATAGCTGCATTTTTTTTTTTCATGCTTACCATTTGTCAAGTCAAATATTCTTCTCTGCATACGAGCCAAATAGTAAACAGTAGCCAAGCAAAGAACGCCAATAAAGCTGAAAGATAACCACCATACAATAGGATTACCCAAGAGATAGAATTTGACTTGGTTATCACCCCAACCACACATACGAAGACCGACAGTGACCATGGGCCATTCCAAAGGCTCAGAGGAAAGGATATCCTCCTTATCAGGATCAGGAGTCAAGGCATTGTTTGAGGTCCACATGGCAACATTCAATGTAATGAAATCACGGAAGAAATGGGACTTGTAAGCATTTTTAGGTGCAGGAGGTAACTTTTCGTTCCAGTGCTGTTCAACGTTCCAGAAAGAATGAGGATTAAGAGTGTCATTGCGCTTATCACAATAAACTTCGGTCTGCTTAAAGCCCCATTGAGGTAAAACTTCGTTGTCGGCAGTCAAAAGACAACCCTGCTTTTCATGGCGAAGACGAATACGAGTAGTTAATGAACGAACACGCTCCTTGTCATTATACACAAAGTCATCCACAACCTCAACAATCCAATTATCCTGAACATCGCCCACTTCCTCATCGCCATAACAACTCACTTCCCATTGGCTTGTTGTGACAGGTGCTTTGATAGGATGACTGTGTAAGTTGCGAGAGGTAGCTGAATGCTGAAGTCGAATAACATCACCATCCTTCACAAAGCGAATGAAATCCTCGTCATCTGTTTTCTCATATTCATTGATATCATGCTTTCTGGGCGGGCGTACAATCCACTGGTTATTGTCATCCTTATGATGGTAACAGGTAACTTGTTGCTGCTTGGAGCCTTCAGGATAGGTTTGGACGTGAGAATGAAGTAAACCACCTCCATAACCGGCATTCTTGAGTGTAAACTTTGAGCCATAGGCAAGTTCTGTTATCACCCCCAAAAAAAGAATTAGTTTTTCTTTTTCTAATTCACCAACAATATTACTTACCAAGAGGATTATCGCTCATAGAATTGCCCTCCAAATTTGCTTGGAAAAGAGAACTCATTTGAGCATCACCAGAACCACTCTTATACAAAAGACCGAAATGAAGAGCAAAGCTTGTAATATAAATAATGGCGGGAATAACAATAAGGCAAATAATACGGGCGATCCAATGGCTCAAATACTTTTGCTTTGGCATCTTGATATCCCCCCACATTTCCCAGAGATCCTCAACAGTATAAACACCGACCAATGCTACCGCAAACAAGCCTACCCATTTCACGCTAAGAACACAGCCCAATGATGCGCCTGTCAAGGCGAGCCATGTCCACCATTCATTCGAAAAGGCCTGTCCGCGAAGATTATGAAATACGGTGAGAGTGTAAAGAGAAGTACATGTAAAGAATAAAAGCATGGAATCCAATAAAATAAATCGTGAAATGCAAAGATAGGCGGTATCTAAGAAAAGACGTGTTTGATTTTCTCATTCATACGATACATTAACCAATAATTACCTAATAAAACCATAGTGGCCGCCAAAACACTTGCTATAGTTGACATTTTTAACTGTACAGAGGTCAAATAAGCAAGAGGGACCATCATTGCACCAAAAAACGCGTTGAAAAGACGCATCACTCCATAGTTCACCTCTGCGGGATAAACTTCACCAGATTCAAAGCCAAAGGATCCGTTATAACCAGCTAACCATCCGGAGAATCCAACAAGAATTTTACCAAGAGGAGGATGAACATCAAAGTAAAAATCATGGTTCAAGTAATGTGATCCAAACTAATATATACACATATTTTAAATAAACATGAATCCCCCATCATTTTGTTTTTATTTTTTTACCTTTCCAAAATGTGCCTAATTCGTTCATTGATGTATATTATGAGCATGAAGTTTTCAATGATATCAGGCTATACACTTACTTCGTCCCAAACAACTGAGTTGCTAAGGGTTATTTTTCTAAAACGTGTCCAAAAAGACAGAATGGTCAAGATGGTGGTTATAATGGTGTGTTTGTTCTTTTGAAGAAATGCAATGTTCTACAATATAAAAAGTCAATATATTAAACAATATATTACAAAAGTTCTTGGCTCTTTTCTTACTTTATTTGACGAGTAAACAGTAGGTTGATATGTGTTGTGCTTTTCTTTTAGCGTCTTATCTGCTTCTCCATCGATCAAAGAAGTATATTCTTCCTTCTCCTCTTGCGAGTGAGGAATATGTCTTCTTTTCATGGTTGCCATATTGCAAAGTGCAAAAAGAAGAAAAGAAGGTGAAGAAAACAAGAAAAATAAAAAAACGTGCGTTTTCTACAAAATATGTGGATTCTTTGAATGGCCGCTTGTTTATTTTTATTTCTGAGTTTTCTATTTTAGGAGATCCCGTTGTGTTGATAAGTATCTTTTGTGTTCAATTCCTATTTTTTGGGACGATGAATACCATTCGTTTAAATGACATTAGAATGGATATATTACATTTATAATAATTGTGTTTTATTCAAATATATATAAATGGATAGATTGCGATCATGTCAACATTTGCCACATCAACCTCATTCATTGGATTGGCCTGCTGTGGTTTCAATTCTGCATGTAATTCTATTTTTGTCAAGCAATTGTATAGCAAATCAAATTAGTTGATAACTTGACATTTATGTACAAAGTGGATCAATCAAAACCAAAATTTGATCATTGTAGTCCATCCGACATGGCATAAAAAAATAGACAAGCGAAAACGCGAGATTATCAGGCACTGATATAAATACATTTCACTCTTTCTCTCTCCTCAATTATACCAAGGAAATACGATGTTGCAAGGTTTTAATACCAGGAGTGACGCTAATGTATAACAGGAGTCTAAATATCTTTCATCTCTAGCGTCCAATTGTTTCGCATAATAGCATTCATACCCTACCATCAGAGACTTCCTCAGATTTGACTAGAATGAAAAAGATAATTCTAGTTAAAAAAAATGAATTAAATATATTTTCAACGATTAGAGTCAAGGAGCAGCAGTTCGATTTTAGGTAATATTTCAATCGAAGGTTTCAATTCCATAAATTGATAAATAAATGAAATTTTTTCTTTACCTCAAAAATTTCTGTTCTTTGCTAAGCATTTCTGTCATACTAAATAACCAACTTGAGTTCCATATGAAAGAATTCACGTTCGTACTTGGTTGTGATACTATCAGGGTCCAATTGATCCTTTCATTTATATAAAAAGAGAAAAAAGCTTAAAAAGTACGTTTTTATTACCGGTTGACCTATTTTCGATGAGCCCTTGTGACTGCGCAATGAATTTCTTCAGAAATTATTGTGGTGATACCAAATGTGCATATTTCACGCCAAAACCTTAACGTTAGATTTCCTTTTTTCTCTCTCTTTCTCTTTTCCCATTTTTTCATTTCTGTTTTCAAAATATACAAGTGGAACATATCAAAATGGTGTGCGATCATAGCCATGTAGATGAGAATACACCACTCATGAAAACGTATTCGCATATACATTCTTTTCAGAATTCTTGCTCGAATCTTGTGTCAAACAAATTATCACAATCCTCATCGAAATCAACAAAAAAAAAGCTTTTAACTGCTACTACCATAGCATTGGTATTCTTTGCGACCGAACTTGTTGCTGGATACTTTGCAAACTCCCTTGGTATATATATTTTTTCTTATTTTTAAGTTAAATTTCTATCATATAAGCATAGAGATATTGGAGTCCCAAGACATCGGCCATTCTTATACTTCCTTTATTTGTATATTATTCCTTTAGCTTTGATGTCAGATGCTTTCCACTTACTCTCAGATGTTGCAAGTTTCATCGTAGCAATAGTAGCTGTATATCTTGCCGAAAAACCACCTACAAAAAGTAAGAAAGAGATGACTTTTGTGGGGGAGGATAATTGCACTAATTCTTTTAAAATAGCACATACCTATGGATATCATCGAGCTGAAGTTATCTCCGCTTTTGTTTCTGTTTTGACTATATGGGTTCTTACTGGCTTTCTCGTGATGGAAGCTATCAATAGAATAAAGTCGCCTCAAGCCATTGACGCAAGATTGGTAATTTTTTTTTACCCGTCACTGTTTTATTTGCCGTTTAACCTTAATGACCTTCCACGTTTTGACTTTTTTTTTAGATGTGTATCACTGCTTCCATAGGTGTCTTTGTTAATATTGTGTAAGTGCTTGTTACTGCTAAAATATACATATATATAATTCCCCTGAATTGAAAAAAAATCGATCATCAATTATAGACTTGCATTTGTTTTGGGAGGTCATCATCATGGACACAGCCACGGTCACGATGAAGAGCACAACCACCACCATCATGAAGTAAACAAAAAAAAAGTTTGATTTAGTTGGTTTCAGGTACTAAATATGGATATATAATTCCAAATTTTATATAGGAAGGAAACATCAATTTAAGGGCAGCTGCTCTTCATGTATTTGGTGATTTATTGGCTTCCATTGGTAAATGATGGGCTTTATACAACTTGTAATATTAAAAAATGATGGTTTCTAACTGGTTTATATAAATAGGTGTCCTTGTGTCATCCATCATCTTGATTTTTAGACCCGAGTACACCATTGTAGATCCGATCTGTACCTTTATATTCTCCATCATTGTACTCTATACAACATACCATCTTGTAAAAGACTCGTTATCTGTTTTGATGGAAGGTGCACCCAATCATATAAAGCCTGACGAAATCGAAAAATCACTTTTAGAAATTCCAGGTGTCATTGCTGTCCATGATCTCCACATTTGGACCCTTTCCCCTGGAAAAAGTTCACTCACCGCTCATGTCAATGTCGATCCAAGCACTAGCCAAAATTATGATGAAATTCTGTCAAGGGGACAGCAGATTATTTGCAGCATTTATGGTGTTCATCATTCTACCCTGCAAATCGAATCTGATAAAGCAGAATTTACCCACCATTGTAAACCGGACATTTGTACACCAAAATAACCTCCTTCAAGTTACACGTTTGGAGTTAAACCAAAATTAGTAAAAAATGGGTAGAACCAATCATACCTTTTGTTCACACTTGAAGATCACAATTCAGCGGTGGTTATAAAAAGCTCAAGAAAAAAAAAAACTTTTTTTTTTGCGTTTTATATATATATTTGTACTTTTGCTTCTTTGTTTTTATTCCTATTTTTCTACAAAACATAATAAATTATCATGCCAAAACTTGTTGGTGCCATTGACCAAGGTACAACCTCCACCCGATTTGTCATTTTTAATGAATTTGGAGAAATTGTTACATATCATCAGATAGAACTCGAACAACATTATCCACAACCAGGGTTGGTATCTTATCTCTCCATACATATCAATAAAAAACTAAACAGATTTATAGATGGTTAGAACACGACCCTTTCGAGTTATTAGATTCAGTTCAAATCTGTATCGAGCACGCCGTCCGCAAGTTGGACCTGATGGGTCTGGATTCAGCCGACATTGAAGCAGTGGGAATCACCAATCAAAGAGAAACAGTCATCACCTGGGATAGTTTGACAGGCCAGCCCCTTTACCCCGCGATTGTTTGGAGTGATGCGCGTACAGTTGAAACAGTCGACAGTTTATCAAAGAAAACAGAAAAGGGCGTAGACGCTCTTAGGGATGTCTGTGGATTGCCTCTCACAACTTATTTTTCTGCAGTTAAACTAAGATGGCTTCTAGACAATATTCCCGTTGTGCAACAGGCCGAAAATGAAAATCGCCTTTGTGCAGGCACTGTCGACAGTTGGTTGATTTATGTAAGTTTCTTGTGCAATGATCATCAAAAAAAAAAAAAAGTGGGGGTCTCGTTTATTCCCATTTTTAGAATAGCATGAAATGGGATAATCTGGGATAATGAGAATTATTTTTTTTTCACATACTAACATTGTTGTTTTTATTATTTTAATTAAAACTATACATTATAGAATCTTACCGGTGCTTTTGTTACGGATGTTACCAATGCAAGCAGAACCATGTTGATGGATATCCATTCTCTAAATTGGAGCCCGAAAGCTACGGAGTAAGTTTTTTTTTTTTGATTAAAGAAAAATGGCGAAAAGGGGAAAAGGCGAATATTAAATTGTGTATATATATTTTTAGATTTTTCGGTTTTGAAAATGTAACTTTACCTCGTATTGTGTCATCCTCGGAAGTTTATGGCTCTTTTTCTAATGGCTCGCTCCAGGGAGTACCAATTGCTGGCTGTTTGGGAGATCAGCAATCCGCACTTGTCGGCCAAAAATGTTTTAGCAAGGGAGATGCCAAAAACACCTATGGTACCGGCTGTTTTATGCTTTTTAATACCGGCGACTCGCCTGTGTTTTCTAACCACGGATTATTAACCACAGTTGGTTACAAGTTTGGAGATTCTGACCCCGCCTATGCCTTGGAAGGCTCTGTTGCCGTGGCCGGCTCTTCAATAAACTGGCTCCGAGATAATCTGGGGGTTATTTCAGATGCTGCACATTTAAACTCGCTTGCTTCCAAAGTAAAGAGCACAGCCGGTGTCTATTTTGTTACTGCTTTTGCAGGTTTGTTTGCACCTTATTGGAGAAACGATGCACGAGGAACTATTTGCGGCATTACTCACTTCACCAAACTTGAGCATATTTGTCGTGCTACACTGGAGGCAGTGTGCTATCAATCACGTGCTATTCTAGAGGCAATGGATAAAGACTCACAAACCCCCTTACGCTCTCTAAAGGTCGATGGTGGCATGTCAAACTCGGATTTATGTATGCAAATCCAGTCAGACATTTTGGGAATTGAGGTGGATCGTCCTCTGATGAGAGAAACAACCGCCCTTGGTTCTGCTATAGCTGCTGGAATGGCCGTAGGTGTCTGGAAATCATTTGATGATTTGTCAGCTATTAATGAAAAAGGTCGAACTCAGTTCAAGAGCCAAATATCCAGCAAGAAGCGTGAAAAGATGTACTCTGGTTGGAAGGAAGCTGTCAAGCGTTCATTTGGATGGGCTGGTGCCGAGAACTCTTAAAATGACACAGCGGTCTGTGCGCGTGTGTTTCTTTTTTTTTTTCTTTTAATGTAATCTACTACTCTTATACCTTGTAAATAGCAATTTTTTTTTAATAATTAACTACCTTTATTTTATATAATAAATTCTGAAACTGTACTTTTATCAAACATAATATAAAAAACAAATGTTTTCTGTGTGCTTGGATTAACGGTAAGAACATACCTATGTAAAACAATATGAGATGATTAGGAGGCATTTACTTTTTCAAAAGGCAATATATATAGAAAGTACCGGCTTTAATGTTCACTCAATTAATTCACTGTGCTCCAGTTGGGATCATCCCTTTTGTTCTTCTAAAACAAGTATTTAAAGATTTATTCGAATGTTAAGATAAGAAGCATATGGAACTAGACACTCGTCAAAGAAACCAGATTTATGACACTTAGCTCTATATATTACAAGAGAAAAGGTCTCAAACATGTTTAAGTTTATTATCATTAAATGGTTTTTCTTTTTTCCCTTAAAGAGTTTCATCCTATTCCATGACGGGGATTTATGAACTCTTGACAATAGTGGTAATGAGTTGAGTACCTTGATCTCTATCGATGTTGCGTTTGTAAATCAGCCAAGACGGGTACTAAGAGGGAGACCCACCATGTTATTGTCGACGGCATTGACATCGTTTGTGCTTTTGTTAAACCCGATGATTTCATTGTTGATAGTTCTCTAATTATGGACCTTTTGGGTCTCTTTGTGGTCATATTGATCTGGTAGTTTGAGATGTCTTGTTACATACAACACTATAAAGGGGCAATGAAACTTTCTTAGCTGATTGATGATGGCGAATTTAACAGGTGGCCATGCTACGATATTTGCTTTCAAGACATTAACCAAGATTCTGGTTTCATTGGGAGCTGTTCAACATATCCGTGTTTTGTTTTGCTTGTATCATTACCATATGTTATTGGGGTATTTCGATAAATTTGATCATAGACTTTTCTTGGACGGAGGAGGGAGGTGTAGCGATCAAGTATCTAATGGGTCCCATTAAACTTATTGATTTTCTGAGATGATGTCACTGGTGTATTTTTGAGATTTTCTCCAGCAAAAACGCCTGCCTCAGACTGCTGAGCAATCTTGATGACGATATCACAGGCATAAATTCGATAACTTTGTTGATGACAGTTTTGAAGAACTTTCAATGGGTCTTGAGGAAACAAGGGCCTTATCACCACAGTACATAATGTAGGCACTACGGAAAAAGTCATTTTTTAGTCCTAACAATGTCCAGTGATTGTCTTTAAAATGGAACAAAATACAAGGACAAAATTACAAAAATAAAAATTATACCAGAAGGTTGTAGTGCTATTCCTTGAAAAAACATCTTTTGTCTTAGAAGGTTACAGTGATAGTCCTTGAAGAAGAATGTTTTTTGTCCTTGCGTTTTGTCCCATTTTTAGGACAAAACAATTCTTTTCCCATAGTGATGTTTATGTATGGTGTGCATTGATCGAGATGAAACATATCCATGGTTCATCTCCTTCACCCAAGTTGGGATATCTTCAAATGCGTAGAGTTTTTGGTCTTTCAAAGATTTCATTTCTGTGGGACTTTCTATTTAATGTTTGTGATCCTGTACTTCATGAAAGGACTACCATTTTAACCGATTTAGATTAGCTTTTGGGCTTGGACAATACGATATTAATGCAGCATATCTCTTAGTGAAATGATATGAACAAAGTGGATTTTAATTCTAAAACTAGAAGCATTTAAAAATTTATTTCGGAATATCTATCAAGTAATGGTCGTTATTGGATTAAAGGTTGGATAGCCACCAAAAAACAAGTTTCTTGTGAGGTAGTACGATGGTTACCTTATCAAAATAAATGGTATTTACTTTTCTTGTTCTCAGCCTTTTTGGTGCCACGATCTCTTTCTTTCTTCTGGGAATCTTGTTATAATCTAAAATACACATTCAAACTGTTTTTCGGGGCAAAATGACTCGTAAGTAAAGGCATGCCCTTGTCTCATTAGTGTTCATTAATGGTTTTTTAACTTGAAACTCAACAGCGGATGAACATGTGAATGGAGAACTCCTTCTAGATCCTGACATCATCTCAAAAGCACAAACAGGAGATCACTCTTCTCAATTTGAAATAGGTCGAGCCTATTACCAAGCTACTCATATCGAGAATAACTACTATGATGCCTTCAAATGGATCAAAGCCTCGGCAGACCAAGGCAACGCTGAAGCACAATTCCTATTGGCGGATATGTATTCCCTTGGTCACGGTGTAGATCAAGATATCCTTGCTGCTCATGAATGGTATACAAAATCCGCCTTACAGGACTATCCAAAGGCGTTAATCAGGGTCCATAATCTTTATCACGAAGATAAAAAGATCCATTGCCGTGGCGAATTAAGCTCGGAGGAGGAAGGGATGAACGAGCCTGAGTTCAAAAAGAAAAATGGTGTAAGAGAACTGAATGAATATCGATTAAAGTAAGTTATTTTGAATACCATTAAGCCTCATAATCATGATAACTAATGCTTTTCTTTGATAAATAAACAAACAGGACAATGCAGGCAAAAAATCTACTGGGAAATACGATGGACTTTTTTTCAACACAGTTTAAGGATCTCACTGAGTCCGAGGATAAAGATGCTGATACTATGTACACGCTTGGTTTTCATTATCATCATGGATATGGCGTTAGAGAGATTCACAAGCGAGCGATTGAATGTTATATTCTTGCTGCCGAAAAGGGTCACACAAATGCACAATATAACCTTGGGTGTTTGTATCAGGAGAATACTGACATTAAATTTAATTATCGTCATG
>VCJI01001240.1:0-11857 GCA_024139395.1 Backusella morwellensis
CTCATGTTATACCTTTATTTTTGTTTGAACGACATCACTCTAATTTAATTTGTAGTGCATGTAATGATATCCAAAATTAACCTGTCGTGAACATAAGCTAAAAAGTTAGAGTGACGTCACTCTACTTAATATTTGTCTTGAAAAGTGTCGTGCATGTAAAGATATCCAAGAACAATTATCTCGTTAAATAAAAGTAATATGAATACAAAACTAATACTTTTTTTATCAGACTTTAAAGGCTATCAGTCAAGAAGGTTCTCTCCCAAGTGCATCGTCTTCCTCAGCCAAGGTAGCTGATAAGATCAACAATTTCGGTAACATCACTCAGACAAACAACGTAACTCAACCAGTAAGTGTATGATTACTTGAGACAACTTTTAATATTCATCAATTTCCTTATTTAGAAAAAGAGAAAGGCTGGTAGGTTCTACAAGTAGACGTATGTGGATAGAATATGACTGTAATCAATAATTATTTAGCTCCTTCTTTATCCAATAAAGGTGCCAAAGTAAGTTGGCTTTATTTCTTTATTTCAAAAATAGCATAATTTAATCATTTTTTATCTCTTGTTTTTATGTATAAAGGATGGAGAAGTTTTAGTCAAAAAAACTAAAAAGTCATTCACATTTTCTAAACCACTGACTGGACAGTTGCTAACCATCAACAAACCAAGAGTCACTAAAGAAGATGCATCCCAAGTAGCACCAGCCTTTGAGGTTGTAATATCCGATACTCCCTCAACACCCACGTCTTCTATTATTAGAAACGAATATAATAAAAACATGGAAGACCAGCGTAAAAACAAGTGCCTTAATACACTGGAAAAAAAATGGCTGTATCCCCAAAAGTGAACAGAGAGATATTCGGCAATGTTTCCCTTTTGTATATCCGAAGAGTGAACATATAGACAAAAAAAATTACGATTGACTCCTTCGTTTATCCAAGCACTAACGTCGGTGAGATCAACCTAGCACCTATTGGTTATAACATAAAAGATATGTAGTTGGTTTATATTGATGTAACATCAGGAAATAACAAATTGAATTTTTTTTTGTCTAAATGTTCACTCTTCGGATATACAAAGGGAAACATTGCCGAATATCTCTCTGTTCACTTTTGGGGATACAGCCATTTTTTTTCCAGTGATAGCTTGCCGAAGGTGAATGATTTGATTAACAAGCTGATCTCCGGTGAATATAACAACATGTTAGACACAGTTGACAATTATAAGTTTGATCCGACCCATTCCGAAAGCGACAAAAAAGCAATCAGACTTTTGAAGTACATTATAAATAATTATCACGCGAACTGTGAGAAACCAGTTTATTACACAGATGTAAACGAACGTACCCCGTACTGCGAATATATCATACCAATATTCAAATACTTCAGTGCTGTATACAAGAACCTCTCATTCATGTGGTAAGTAAAAGATCAAGTATTGGATTCACTATATTTGATTTCTAATTCATTTTTGTGAACCGCGACATGTGTGAAAAAGGTCTTATTGCAAACAAACAGCTAGTTATATGCTTAGATGACGATCAAAAGAAGCTCATGGATGGAATTGGATATAGTATAAAAGATAAAACTGAGAGATTAATCATGGAGTGTTCAGGGTAAGTAAAAAGTAAATAAAAAAAAAATCAGTAAAGAGGAAATACTAATTTATAAAAATACAGTGAAATAGATGGCGAGCATACTGAGGAGGATACTTTAAAGCTGATGGAGGCTACTAGTCGCTGCTTGAAGCTTGAAATGAGTAGATATTTATCAGCATCTTGGAGAACATTTGGAAAGAGACAAGTCCTTGCAATTCAGTGCGTTAACAACACCATCACCTTAATGTGCTCAAAAAGAGTGGAAGAAAACAAATGGTGCTTTATCGAACAAAGATCTACTATTATTCCTCGTGACTGGAACGACAGATTTTTCTGGGTAAAAATAATGGAGTTTATATTGAAGCTTAAAGTAAGTTACATATATATAAATATATTAAAATAAATACCATTATATACATGATATCTAATGATTGAATTATAGGAATTATTGGATGAACAGGAGAGTATCACAGAAGAATTGAAGAAGCAAGAAATCGGAATAATCCAAGTTGACGTTCAGAACACCATCAGAAATCAATTAAATGAACATACCTTCGATTAAATATATATATATATATGAAAATGACTGATTAAATTGTACATGAATAAAGCATACCAGAGTAAACAAATATTATCAATATGCAAAATGATCCTTTTTAAATTATAATTTAAGACGGGTGACTGATTAGAGGTTTTGCGCGGGAGATTTGATGGCATAAGAAAAGAAGACTACCCCTTCTATATTATGCTGTTGCTATATGCAAAAAAGATAAGTTTACCTAATATTAATAAAGGAGGTGAACGATGGCTTGATTGTTTGCGATTTAAGATGTCGTGCACCATATGTCTGTTTATCGATTGATTGCACTTTCTCAGCAAGTTCCAAAACTGAACGGTAGAAAAAAAAACCAAAAGACAACTGATACTAAAAGATGATTACCGCATGAGATTAACCTAAGTTATTTTGTACTGTCTATTGAAAAAATAGCGTTATTACTGAATAAAGTAGGGTTAGAAAATATGTATATTATGATGGACAACACAGTGATTCACAACTCACCTGATGTCCTCCAAGTAATCCATGAGCGTGGTCGCACTCCCCTTTTCTTGCTCCCTTATTCTCCCATGCTGAATCACATTGAGGAATACTGAGCAAAAATTGAGCAAGAAGTGCGCAAGACGCCTTTAATAAAGAGCGAAATTATAGCTGACCGTGTTGAGGAAGTAACAAAAACAATTACAAAAGAGAACTGTAGAGGGTGGGTCCGATATTCCCAGAAGTTTTTCGCAAACTGTTTGAACATAGGAAACTTGTAAATATTTTACTATTAATAAACTTGGTATTTCATTACACACAAGCATTATAGATATTGTAAGCGTTTTATTATTATTATTATTATCATTATTCATAATCATTGCATTTAGTTATAAAAAACGGAATGAGCTAAAAAAAAATTGATTGGCTGGCAAAAATTTTGAACACATTAAGAATTTTTTGATTGGTCAAGTAAAAAGCTTGATTTCTATTTTAAAAAATCTTGATTTTTAAACGCAAATCACTGTATCATCAACAGATTTAAAACTTAAAGTCTGTAAATACATTAGCTCCAAATAAGTAAACAAAGATCAAACATACGTGCTGACCAGCTCAAATGTAGTGTCTATCAAATTCACAAAGAAATGGTAAAATTTTGTTTGAATAAGAGGTCTTTTTTTCTTATATATAAACCCTTGAGTAATTGAATAGAGTTTCAACATTGCATATTTATGCTAATTAATGAAAATCTGGGTATTAGTTTTAATTATATGGCGTGGTTTGATCATTCAAGTACAACTAGAGTTGACTTTATTTCTGAGATCTAGTTCAAAAAAAAATATACAGAACATATATATCGATATAAAAGCGATGGTGTATGGAAAATGCGAACGCCTATTTTGTGTTAGATTCACTTTTTACCAAGTCAATGGTAAGTTTTGGCCCGATCAATAGACAGCATTCTTGAAGTATTTTATGAGCATAATTGCAATACAAAAAAAAATTTTATGAGCATAACTAATGCAACACTTGTGTGACAAAGACTAGGCTAAAAGTTGAAAAAGTTATGGTCAGCCAACCATTGCTATCAATTTATGTGCAACCAAGTATTGTCACCGAGCGTTTGATATTTTAAGAATCGATTCCTGTCTTAATCCAAAGTATTCGAATTACTAAACTTCTTTCAAACTTGGTAGAATATACAATTTACCATTTTTGATCCCATCATATTTACATTATTCATATAAATATGCTTCGTTTTGTTCTTCCTTATTGCACATACCAAACAAAAGGTGAAATCGGAGCTAAAATGCCTTACATTTGCCACGTTCTCTGCAGCTAATGTAACACCAATGCAAGGATGGAAACTGGCTGATTTATTTATACTTGGTTGCTACAAGTCAAATAAAGAAAAAACATCGGGATAAATTATATAAAAATTACAATAGAATTTTAAAAAAAGCTTGAATTGACATATATACATTGCTGTTAAACGATCACAACTGTTGTGGAGTGGAATTTTGGACAAATCAAAAGGCAAAAATTAAACTTTATTTCTCGAAAAAAAAAAAAAAAGTGGACACTTGATTTTGAACGCCTTTCCTTTTCCTTTTCCCTCTTTTCATTTTTAACAATTGGTTGATTGCCAATTACACACCCATTTTCGATTAAAAACACCAAAAACTGATTTTCTTCTTTTCTTTTCAACAATGACCAGACTAAACGATCCCCCAAAGGTTGTTTGTAGAGTGAGATCACTCTATCCTTTTTCATCGCCCGAAAAATCCTCGCTCTCCTTTGATAAAGGGGAAGAAATTGAGGTGCTTTCACAATTATCCACTGGCTGGTGGGATGGTTGGTAATGTTTCTCAATTAAATTTCAGTCTAGTTCATCATCTGACGTTTTATTCATTTACCAGGTGTAAAGGTCAACGTGGATGGTTTCCCAGCAATTATGTAACAATCATTGAGACCAATCCTTTGCTTCTGAATAAAAAAGACCGATTACTTTTAAAGAAAAATCAAGAGTTGGACCTAAATCAATCATCCGACGATGAAAACAGTATTTACAAGAGAATATCAAGTTTTCAACAAGGACAACATATCCCAACAAAGCAGCATCTCGCTGACGGCTGGACCCTTCGTATCGCCGAGGACGGAATAACCGAATTTTATCATAATCCACTCACTGGTGGCTTACGTTGGACACACCCTTCGCAAGAAGAGTCCGACGAGGAAGACTATGAAGGTGATTACGATTCCGACAATCTCATTCACCATTACAGACGCTCTGATTCAGACAATGATGACAGTACTACTCACGAAAGTTTTGAAGACTATCATGATTTTGGTACTGTTAGATCAAGGGAGTTATCGAGACAGTCCTCGTTTGATGAAAGGGAAAGAAGCGATACCAACAATGTAACTACCATGAAGCATGTGATACCATACCTGTACAAGTCATTACTAATTGTTGTTTTATATTATGTATAGATTATGTCATATTGGACAAAAAGAGCAACTCCCCAAGGAAGAGTATATTATGCAAACTTGATAACACACGAGACTACCTGGGACTTGTCAGAAATTGACAATGAAACGGGAAAACTGGTAATTATCCCCCTTTTTTTACGCGTAAATATTGATGGACTAAAAAAGTATGGTGTGCCATTAGAAAATGAAACAGCAAGAGAAATCCGAAAAGCCAATCAAGAAAAGAGTGTCTGCCGAAATTAAAGAAGATGTACCAATTTCATGGAAGAGTATATCAACGCAGATGTCTCAAGCAGTCCAGAATCTCAACAAGACTATTTTACGTGGCGATGCCAGTCAACTCCAGATTAAAGTAGCCGGTGTTGTAGACATTGTTCGTTTAATGATCTATGCCTCACGTTCTAGTGATAAGGAAGCATCCCATCTTCAAGTCCCGCAAATAAGAGACCCCCATCGCCAAGTCATGACTACACTTTCAAAACTTATTCTCTCTGCCAAAGCGGTACCTGATACCCCCACAGACTCAACAAAGAGAGTATTTACCAAAGTACAAAACGATACCAATGAACTCTCAAATGCTGTCAGAAAGTTTATTCAAGCATGCCAAGTGAAAAATGTTCCCATTGAGTCTATTAACCCACGCTTGATTGAAACCAAACCATCCGAAGCGGATATCAACCAAATCATTACAAACACAGTTGATCCCATCAATTCACCAGAAGCATCAACCATAGAAGAAAGAAGAATTAGTAACCCAATAACTGTAAACACCGACACAGCTGCAAAGACAAAATACGCCCTCAACCAAGATCTTTTAGTAAATATCCAAAGCCATGCTAAGCAAATAATGGGTACCACAAATGCACTCTGCGATGCATCTACAAATATTTATAGCATCGAGCAACTAAATTCCCAAGTCGCCAGCGAGTCAGATGAAGAAGTCTACCAGAAATCCGATGAGGAAAAATTCTTCCTGAGTCAAAGATCTCGTTCGTGTGTGGTGATACTTTTCCAAAACCTATCTACTCAAGTGGGACAATACCTCTCCATTTTGAAAGACATTGATCTGAGTAAGGTGGACAGCACTCAGATCCCCACTTTACCGGAATTTCAAATAAGCAAGCAAAAACTTTTCAACTCGATAGGTCTATTGTTTAGTTCCGTTCAGACCCTTACAGATGTTAACCATAATTTGCGAGCTAGTATTAATTCGGTTGAGGAATCAGTAAAATCAGTAGAAGATGCTATCGACACGATCATTTCAAATCTTCATCAGATGGTGGCAGAACGAAAAATGTGGCTGAGAAAGAATGAAGCGCTTACGAATACAGCAGCTGCTGAGGATGAAACAGGATCCCACTCACCCATCTACTCGTACTTTGATTTACCCACCTCTAACAGCACTGAAGGAACGCCAAAATTCGGGGCACGTCCCCACAGAGGAAGCATCAATGAATCGGACTCTGAATCTGGAGCACTATCGAAGCGACTACTGCAGTCCATGAATCAACACAGACCATCCATCAGCACGGCAGTCAGTAAAAGCATGATAAGATCAGGTAATGGTAAACGTCCACTAGGCTACACACATACCAACTCAAGTAATCTAGATACATCATCGGAGTATTGGTATCTCGGTCATGATTACCCAGAAGAGGATCTTGTGTTTACGGCCGAAAAGACAATTAAAGGTGGTACTCTTGCTGCCCTTGTTGAACGCTTGACTCTGCATAATTTCATTGGTACGTACTCGGATTAAATTTATTGGATTATAAAAAAACTTATATATGAGATATAGATATGAGTTTCACAGCAAACTTTTTATTGACCTACCGATCATTTTGTACAACTGTGGAATTTATTGACCTCCTCCAGAACAGATACAACGTGTCTCCTCCAGAGGATTTAACCCCTGATGAACTAGAGATATGGACGGAAAAGAAACAAAAGCTGATTCGACTCCGGTAAGTTAGATTTTTTTTTTTAACAAGTACAAAATGATGATTGCTAAATATTGTTCGATACACACCCCCTAGTGTATGTAATGTCATGAAAAACTGGTTAGAGAACTATTATAACGATGAGGATGAGCTCATCTTGGATAAGCTATCATTTTTTATCAATACTGTCATCTGTGACTCTTCATCGTTCTCGGCACAGCAATTGACTCGCCTGATTCAAATGAGACGCGAAGTAGATGATAATGGTATCGGCTTAAAGAAACTCATTCCCAATAGTACACCCGGTCCTATCCCAATCTTACCCAGAAATATGAGCAGTATCCAATTGCTGGATGTGGATTCATTAGAGATGGCAAGACAACTCAGTCTTACCGACTTTAAATTGTATAGTAGCATCAGACCCATTGAGTGTCTAGGAAAAGCATGGTCCCGAGAAGGAAACGATGTCGACAATGCTGTTAATGTGAAATCATCCATTGATTATTGTAATAAGCTGACTGCGTGGGTGAGCGAAAGTATTCTTAATCATAAAGAAGCCAAGAAGCGTGTTGTTGTTGTTAAATACTGGGCTCAAGTTGCTAGTGTAAGTACATTACATTCTTGGTACACAAAAAAACATTTGATTTATGCAGGTCTTTTATTATTAGAGATGCTTAGAGATGAATAACTACAATACTTGCATGGCTATTATTTCAGCATTTGATAATAGTGCAGTGGGAAGATTGAAGAAAACATGGGAACTCGTTAGCAGCAGAACGAGCCAAACGCTAGCCTACATCCGCAAGTTGATGGGATCCAACCGCAACTTTCAAGAGTACCGTGAAATGATCCATTCCGTCAATCCTCCCTGTATTCCCTTTTTGGGTATCTATCTACAGGATCTCACCTTCATTGAGGACGGTAATCCAGACTATTTGAAAAACAATTCAAAGCTCATCAACTTTGCTAAGCAACAGAAATCAGCTGAAGTGATTCGTGAAATCAAGCAATTCCAATCACCACCTTATATATTTGAACTGATACCAGAGTTGCAAGAATACATCAAATTCCAACTAGACAATAGTAGAGATATTGATTTCCTTTATGAACGCAGTTTAGAGCTTGAACCAAGAGTCCCAGTCACTGATAATACTTCTTAGTTTTTATTTATTGACTTTCTTTCTTGTGGTATATCCCCCCCCTTCTTTATTTTAGAAATAAAAAAGTATTTTTTTGTTTTTTGTTTGATTTTTTATAGATGATACCATTAAGCTGGCAATTACTGGGGAACAGAGACTGTCATCTTGTGGATCAAGAAGTCACTGATTTTTTAATAATTACATTACAAATAAAATAATATATATATGCTTCGTTGTCTGATGTACATGTTTTCATTTTTTCGTCATTCTTCTATCCCTTTCTATTTTGACTTAAATGTATTTTGAGTTATTAATCAAAAAAAATATTTTGTCGATCCTGCAACCACCTCTTTCTCTTGTGTGTGCTTTTTTTTTATATATACTTTCGCCATTGCTTCTTCTTTACATATCATGAAAAATGTTATTTACATTGGTCCCTCGATAAATTCACCATTTTTTCTGCTCCCGTACTAATTTACACAGTCAAATTCATATTTGCATCAAATTGGAGTGCAATCCTAAGTCGAAGTTTTTACTGAAATACATTTTTAGCCAAGAACAGGGTCAACCTAAATTTGACATCGTACCCTTATTGAAAAATGCGCTATAGAAACACGGGTTAATAACTTTGGCGACCTGGCTACCCTTCATAGCAGTTCTCCACGTATTCAATACATCCGTGTTATATTCATCAGTTCTGGATTCATCTACGTGATAATTCCAAGCTTGGATAACGCTGACCTTACTCCAGCGTCAAGCGTAACAGAGTGTGGACATGTGGTTTAAACTCTTTTTACTACCCTTTTTTAATAACACTTCCCTTACTTATAGAACACCAAAATACGTGGTTTTTTTTTTATTAGTTTTCCTTTTTAATAAAAACAGAAAAAAATAGCAAATGAAAAAGATAATTCTTTTAAATATTATTCTACAAGATGATATTAAAAATTAAATTAGAAAAAGTAGGGCGTGAATTTACTCTATATCTACGAGCATTTCTTCGGTGGGAGAATTAGGATTAATGGCTTGTTGAGGTCTAGGTGCTTGCTGCTGTACTCTGGGCTGGTTTCCGCATCGATCTTTTCCATAATTAATACGAAACCGTTTATATTCCTCTTTTGATCGTATGCCCTCAATTGCGTGCACTGCTGACAGAATACTTGTAAAGTTGACAAACGCACAGTTCTTCTCTTCCAGCGTGTTCACCAGTTCGATATCTCCATACTCTGAGAAGTCATGCTTCAGCTTCTCCTCTGTAATTGAGCTATCGATATTGCCAATGTAAACATTGCGCGATCCGCCATTGACCACTGCATTGAGGACCAGCGGTGGCAGTGCCGAGGGCTTTCCCCAGCCGATTTTCAAGCGTCTGTTTTTGATGACGAGATAATGGAACGAGGCTTGATTGTAAAACGAAGCGGCTAGAGCGGGATCTACAAAAGTAATAAAGGCAATGTGTTTATCGGGCATAAACCGTATTTGTGATAGAATGCCGCCGCGAATGACATTGCAGATGTCTTCGGAGGTTGTATCGGGGTGGATATTACCAAGATAAATCGTTCTGTTGGCAACACCAGCAAGCGAAGACGACGAATTGTAGACGGTGCTCTGCGGTGCGGGATAAAACTCGACGGGTGCTCCTGTATACACGTCGTAGGTCATTGGAGGATAGCCGATTTGAAAGGTGGCGGGATTATGTGAGTAAGTTGTATATGCTTGCTGTTGGGGCTGCTGTTGCGGGGACATGTTGACTGACTTTTGACCACATCTGTCCTTTCCATAGTAAATGCGTCTTCCATGCCAGTTTGGCTCGGTAGGCAGCGTGCTCACACATCGCATTGCGTTGTTAATACAAAGAAAATGGACGAATGCAATATGCTTGTCTGGAATCATCTTGATGTGTTCGATAAACCCAAAGCGTGAAAGATCCTCTCTCAAGCCTTCTTCAGTTACGGTTTCGTCCAGCGAGCCAAGAAAGACATTACGAGTTGCTCCATTTTGTAATGCCAAGTGAATGTTGTGATGAATTGGGCTTGGTTTTCCCCAACCGACCTTCAGCTCGACGCCATTGATGGTGAGGTGGTTTTTGATAGCATGATTATAGAAATGAGCAGCAGCTGAAGGCTCGACAAAAGCAATGAACAATCCATTCTTCTCGGGAAATGGGCGCACAGAGAGAATGGTGCCTGATTTAACATGATCAAGCACGTCGGTAACCGACATGTCTGGTGAAATGTTTCCCAAATAAACCGTTCTTATCGTCTGATGTGCTGCTGCTGCTGCTGGTTGGTTTGTGGTGTTTGGAAGAGCGTAAGAAGTGTGTGGTGATCCGTTTACGGGATAGGGACCATTCAATATGACTTGACCGTACATGTCTCTATTTGTATGTAAAAATGAGTAAATTGCTGCATGTAATAATAGGAAGGGGTAATTAACCTAAGGTAGCCATTTCCCTCGACATCACTTAAATAAGATGATGAAGCATGCAGTTGATCTGAAGGTATCATTTGTTGTTGTTGTTGTTGTTGTTATTAAAAGGAAAGTAGAAAATAGTCAAAAGGCTCTCACTTATTATGTCTTTCTCCCTTTCTTCCTTTCTCTCTTTTTTGTTATTATATTTTTGGGTTTTTACAATAATGAAAAAGAAAGAAAAGAAAAGGACAATAGAAGGGAATATTTGCTGGGTCCAAATATGTAATATATTCTTTTGTGCTACACTTTTAGTTCACTGTAGCATCTCATAGTGTCAACATCAAGATGCTATATATGAACATATATCAATGGTTATGATAAAAGCGAAAATAACAGCCTATAGATAATCTCACTTTATGCACAATGTCACGTAGTTCCCATCGACCAACTGAGTTGAATGATGATGAAAGTAGCTGACACATGTAGGACACCACAGGCTTAAAACTTGAAATTGTTGGTATCCAAGTAAATCATTGAATATTCGTAATGGTACTCGTATTTGATACAAGAAATCTTGGGGTAAAGAATATCGAGAATTTCGCACAATAAATGTAACACTCAGACGATCTACTCTTAAATTTCATCCTAATCGTGATGTCGTGAGAATGGCCATTTAAAGGAGTGTTATTACCATTTATTATACGCTTAATTGAAGCCAAGTATTTCATTTTATCAATGCATTGACGACATTATTGACAGCACTTTGCGGCCAAGTGGAATAGCATTTTCTAGACTCAATTAAAAAAAAAAAGGATTACCCAAGTGAATAACCAGTCTTATCAATTCAACTCCTGCTTTAATGATAGCGTTTACCATATTACAGGCTGTAAATTATAAGCATGTAGGGACAAGATACCTTTGGTCATCCATCACCTCCTTAAATATAAATAAAACGTCATATTGCTATGCAAAAAGCAGCAGCACATGTATTACTAAATATTGATTCTTTTTTTCTATCTCTTTCCTTAATCGCAATTTGGCAAATAAAGTTAAATTCCATGCATTTCAACATAAAGAATCCGTAATCAAGATATTCATCAGCTATATGTACCTATTCATCCCTTTTGCTTGCAAAATAGAATGTAAATCCTGTCGTTGTCATTTTATTTAAACAACCAGTTTTTAATACGTGATTGGTTGTAATGTTTTTTTTTTTTTTTTTTTTTTTTTTAAATT
>VCJI01001243.1:7248-28819 GCA_024139395.1 Backusella morwellensis
TATGTACAAAAATTAATGCGTTACATTTGCTCGTGTGGAAATTTTTTTCTCATAGACGTTTACCATTTTGAAAATATAAAAATTAGATTGTATCAATAACCAGAAAAGGTTAAAGATCTATTTTCGTGTATTATGGCTAAACGTCAAAAACAATACACTCACACAAAAAAATAATCTTTTCTTGTTTTAGCGTAACAACAGGTTTTATTTTATTTTATTTGTAGATCACTTTTTATTATATTTATTAGATCATTTTTGTTTGTTTGTTATGTTTGAGAGATAAAAAAAAAGAAAAAAAAGAGATAAACACATACATAAGGAGAGCACTTTCGTATAGTAATAATGAAATGGTCGTAAGATTATAGTCATTTTTCTATAATTAATTCATTGCAAAAGTTAAAAATAGTACAGAGAGTATAAAGAAAGTGGGATAGATGAAGAAGGAACAATAAAATTACATGATGATAGCATTTAATATGTGTGAGACAAGATCTGTGGTAAATATAAACATTTCCATCGCTTTTTACTATTAATAAAAAAAAAGTGACCCAAAATACGAGTGTTTATGTTGTTATTTGGGACCTAAAAAAACCAAGGATTTCCTTTTCAAATAATTGGAAAACAAAGTACAAAAACCGAATCGATGGTATATTATGAGACCCAGACCTTTTCTGGCCAAACATACAAGAAAAAAAAGTTTAAATTTCCTAATTTACAACGTTTTGATATCAACCTTGTTTTTTATGATAAAAGAAAATAAAATAAACTGAACAACATATTAAAAGGTAGGAAATTTTACTTTTACTTTTTTTCTTTATAAATAGTAATAGAAACGAATCCACATAATTGAAAAATCGAATGCCACCAACAACAAATAATTCACACGATGATCACCGACCATCGCTTGCAAATAGTCAAGTTTCAACCATAATCAGCTACCAAAAAGAGATCGAAGATGATAGTGAAACGATTAAAAACACAAGTAGTGATGGAGATGCTCATTTACAGAATGACCAAGCTTCATATCATTCGGGTGCTTATAACGAAAACAACACGTCAGCCGGTAAAGTAAGCATCAATATAGACCAACGTATATACATTTCCTTAAATAGAAGTAAAAAAAATAACGAGAATAAACAATATAATAATAATCATATGTCATTTAGTGCGCCTCAATTCATCCATTAGAAAAGGAATTCAGTTTTTCTTTTGTTGAAGAACATACTAATGCACCGCCTGATCGAATAACCATCATTGAATCACCACTCAAAAAGATTGATGTTCAATTAAATCACGAAGAACAGTCTATTAGTTCATCAATTAGACCAACAAAGAGACACTTTATTAGATCAACGTTTATCTATCGGTGGATTAAAAAACAATGCATTGATTCGGATAACCGTTATGCATTTCAGATGGCTGTTGCGTTTATCATTTCAACACTTTTTGTAGTCGTCGATCCAATTTCTGATGTTTTTCCAAACACTTTTTGGGTGGGTGAGTAAGGTGCTCCTTAGTTATGATTCTAATGCTAAATTCTGGTATATTAGGCGTATCTGTTGTGACGGTATTAGACAATACAGTCGGTGGGTTTCTAAGTTTGAGTCTTCAGAGATTAATGGGTACCTT
The DNA here is from genome assembly GCA_024139395.1 of Backusella morwellensis. Classification (NCBI taxonomy): domain Eukaryota; kingdom Fungi; phylum Mucoromycota; class Mucoromycetes; order Mucorales; family Backusellaceae; genus Backusella; species Backusella morwellensis. Next base: position 8,878 of record VCJI01001243.1, read on the forward strand.
GATCGGAGGTGTTGGAAGTATTGTATCAATGACAATCACCAGAGCCATCTTTCATCCAAACTGGGAGTGGGAGGCTGTTGTTTTACTTTGCTTTTTATTGTTTTTTCAAGTATTCTTTATTGCAAAGCTAAAAACAAAACCCAACATGGCATATACGGGTGGTATAGTAAGTTGGAAAATATAAAGGAAAGGTAAAAGGATGACAGCGATTTATCGATACATATATAGGGTCTGTTGACTACGATTATTATTACGTTATCAGGTTACTCGGATTTAATACATGACAGAATTTCATATTGTGCGGAACTGGGTGCTTGGCGAACATTAAACTTAATGATTGGTATTTTCATTGCAATGTAAGACGTAGTATTTATTTATATGTACACTTATGACTGATGATATTTAAATGAAGGATTGTTTCATTTTTTGTTTTCCCATTAAAAGCTAGTAAAATAATGCGAAAAAATATTGGAAAAGCCATAGAAGACACTGCTGATCTTTATGAAAAAGCAACCAAATCGTATCTTTCTTTTAGTAACCATCAACAACACCAAGAAGACATTACTAGCAATACGTTATCTCAGAAATCTCCTCACGCTACTTATACGGCTGCACCTGCTGATACCACTCCCAACACTACTGCACCAGTAAATGGATCAAGAAGAAATTCAACGGTTGCTAGTTTTTATAGTACTAGTAATAATAAAAAAAGATTCTCCTTCAAGGAAACAATCCGTAGAGCATTTTCAACACGACCACCAGAGTCGAGCAATATGGACACCCAAGAGCAGCAAATTTTGGAGAACCTCGAAGACAGCGACACTTTTGATCAAAAGACATTGAAAGGTATTAGCACAGGAGCATATAAAATCCTGACTCAACTTCAGACAGAGTCAAACCGACTCAAAAACGTGTCGACAGAGTATGCAATTCAAACTATATTTCATTTCTTTGGAGGCGGAAAGCAAAGGTGTCTAAAGGATTTACGGCGTGCTAAGAGATACAACCAAAGCATTGACGCTATGAAGAGTATCGTATGGCCACTCACATCGTTTCGATTAATGCTACCTCTTGTTACTTACCAAACAAAGTTGGAAGAAGTAGAAACAATACAAGAAGACCAACTACTGTATATCCAAAATCAGCAAACAAAGTACATCACACCCGAGATTTTAGCTTGCTTCTCAGATAGTATCAGTGTTATGCGTCAATTAGCAGCCATTCTAAAAGAAAAAGACAAGCCACTAAGTGTATTCCTGGATGAGTGGGCCTTTATGGACAGGATGGTTACCGCTGGATCAAACTTTATTCAAAGAGAATTACGGCAACTGGTAAAGTGCTCAGAAGACTACGATAACATCAAGCTACTTTCATACTATGGCTTCATTGTACGATGTTCTGTTATTTGGGAGGGGCTAAGAACGATATTGGACAAGCTTAGTCCTTTGGATGGCACACTAAGTCGTGCTTCCAGCTTGGGGACACTTCCGAACCGAGAGCCACTTCATGCCGCAGAATAACCGTCACGTGGTGGTCAATATTGTATACTTGTAACGTTTGTTTTACAGTTTTTCTCGTTTTCTTGAAAAAGACAATACATAAAATGCAACCTTTTAATAAATACTACCCACCTGATTGGACGCCAGATAAAGTAATTTGCTTTTATAAAGTCTTTTTCTTCTTCTTGACAGTCTAATTTAATCAACCATTCGGTTTTCTCATTTCAAGGGTTCCGTTAATAAATTTGTTGGCAAACATGCTTTAGGAGATCGTGCTCGAAAGATCGACCAGGGCATTTTAATTGTCAGGTAAGAATGAAATTCAAATGAATGAAATGAGTAGCTCATTTCATTAAATCAAATTGGCCATTTCATGTAGATTTGAATTGCCTTTCAATATTTGGTGCACTGGCTGTGATAATCATATTGGACAAGGTGTGAGATACAATGCTGAAAAGAAAAAGATTGGCAATTATTATAGCACGCCCATTCTGCAATTCCGAATGAAGTGTCATTTGTGTGATAATTGGATAGAGATTCACACAGATCCAAAGGCATGTAGTCAAGCAACAACAGCAAATCAAATATTAACACATTACAATAACAGAATTCTGCCTATGTCGTCGTAAGTGGCGCACGTAAAAAAGTGGAGGAATGGAAAGAAGAAGATACGGAAGTGATCAAATTGCAAGGTAGAAAATGATAGAAAAATGGCATATGGAAAAGCGAGACTAAGAAGAAGGGAAAAATAGATGAAAAGACGAAGGAGCAACTAGAAAATGATCCCATGTATCGACTAGAGCATGGTATTGCGGATAAGAAGATATCTCAAGATGCTATTCCGCACCTCACTCAGTTACAAAACCTCAATAATTCACAATGGTCTGATCCATATGCCCGATCAAAGCAGTTACGACGAAAGTTTAGAGAAGAAAAGAAACGTGATAAAGCAACGCAGGAAGAAAACGACAAGATAAAGGATAAACTGTCATTGGCGATTGATTTAATGCCAGAAATATCCAAGGATACCATTCAAGCGCAGTCCATTGAATATGGCGCTTCATCAGAGGAACTTCATAACAAGGCGCTGGAAAGAGTTGTAGCACCCTTATTTAATAGCACAAGTAAAGCATCGAGTACATCCGACTTGCGTAACATGGCAGCTGTGCGCACTCGCTTAAAAACAGACCCTTTCTATAACCCAGATGGATTCAAGGTCAAAAGAAAGGAAGGATCAGCAGTTCAGAATAAGGATCTGCTTGCAATAAAACCTGCAATCAAGAAGCAGAAAATGGGACAATCAACAGATGCAAAAGAAGAGGTGGCACCGACGGGTTTAGTTGCATATCCAGACTCGGATTCTGATGGTAGCGACTAGTAAATGGGATAAATGTAAATATATTATTAGAATCTCGATGTAGAGATATGTATGTTATCGTAGTTTTCTTCTCTTATGATATAACAAAGAGGATCAGAAGGAGGTTGGACATTGCATTGTTCTTGATTATATTTGACCTATGATTTTCAAATGCTCGTGTACTGTACATGTGATTGGCTTACGAGAGAAAAGAAATGATTCCGATTTGTTCAAATGTAATATTAATAAAAGACCTCTTTAATTAGTAATGGATATCGTTTTTACATATTATTACTACTAGCTTGTTTTTGTTGTTTGTCTCGAAAAAGAATAGCAAGAAGAACAAGAAGGATATCATATCCTCTATTTTATTACGTAGCTATTGGATATAGTGATCCACCATTCTGTTTAGAAGAGGAGAAAGAATAGCAAGAAGTTTATGCCAAACCCTATAATAGGCATTCTGTGTCACAATGGTATTTTTACTTTGTAATTGTAATTGCCATGCCCAGTTGAGTCTCCAATATTGGTAAATGCATGTATGCTTGTATATACTTATATACAAGTAGAAGTCATAAAGTATATGTATCCAAGATACACTTCAGGATACTTGCTTTATCAAATCCATAAAAGCATATTACATAATAATAAATCATTACAGCTCTATTATTATGTCATTCTTATTCCGAGGAAGGCTACAGTGAGGGAAATAAAAAAGAAGGAGGTGGGAGGAGATTAGGAGTTTAGAACCGGAAAATCATAAAACTCAAAACCTGACGATACAATCGCACGGTTATTTCAACATGTAACATTATCAAAAATACCCCACATTTTGACTTTAAAGTCTAATGTTTTGCCTACAAGAAGTGCTGACAACATCGAATATGCTTTATATGATGATTTATAAGTTAATGTCATCTCATCTATGTTTATACATATTGTTTACAATATAAATTACTAGCGTTAATATACAAATAAAAAGCGACTTTTAATAATAATAAAAAATAATAACTATTAATAAGATGGAAACAGCAGAATAAAGAAAAAGAACATGTGTGTGCGTGTGTGCGTGTGTGCGTGTGTGTGTGCGTGTTTATATATATGATTTATGCTACCAGTTGTACATCCTCCATAATGTAGTAGGGCTCTGAAGGATTAAGCGTGACATTTTCGATTGATAATAAAAGCTTTACATCATCATCATACTGGTCAGCGCTGGTGCTATTGCGAGGCATGGTATAAATGATGATTTCAACAAATAAAGGAAACTGTTGGAAAAAGTCTTCCATATCGGCAGTAATAAGAGGCTGGCCATTCTCCATTTGATGATATGTGTAGACATGGCCTGCTCTCATCTCAATAAAGACTTGGGAAAGTCCAGTCAAACCACGCACTGAGTTACGAGACTTTAATTTATTCACGACATCTTCTGCTAATAGCTCGACGGAATCTTCCAAGATTGGCAATCGTTCAAAGCAATGGTTGCTTTGGTGATATAATTTGTTTTGGAGCCAGTCTTCAAACACTCGAGAGATGTGAGAAGCTGCTTTTGTACTGGTGTTACCCAATGTTGGTAACTAAAAGGGGATTTATTTTTTTTGCCGATTGGTAAACATGAAAAAAAAAAAAACTTTTTTTTTGTCTTCTTTCTTTGCGATTCTTACCGAAATAAACCGGTTGCCTCCATCCATAAAATAGGTATTTTGGTATCGTGAAACTCGAGCATTTTTAGTATCTTTCATTGTTTTCTCAAATGAGGAACGAGTATCTTGTTGTGGGGAAGGTGGCAAAGGGAGGCTTTCGCTTGGATCAGCCACTGTACTAAGAGTGGCACCTGCATCTGTTGTTGATTCATCATATTCACTGTAGCTGTCATATAGTAAACTGTTATTATTTACTGTTGTTGTTTTAGGGCACAAATCATCTGCGTTGTTGGCATTTTGTTCTATATAGAATACTCATGTTAATACATGTTTTCGTAACGTCTCTTTATTTCTCATTATACTAACCAAAATTATTAGTAGTTTCCATCCACATAGTGCGAGTGATGTATAAGAATGAGTATTTATTATTAACAAGGGAGAATGAGAAGAATGCAAGATATAAAAAACAATGTTAAGAAAAAGCAAAAATAAAATACAAAAGAACAAAGAAAGAAATGAAAGAAAGGAAAACAAAATTAGAAAGTAAATAAATGAATTGACTGTGCCTTTCCGACCAATTTGCACCCTTGAGTTTGACAAAAAGTCTGGGGCAAAGGAAATTCCGATTTTGGATTTTTAATTTGTAAAAAAAGGGTTCTTTTCCACGTTCTTTTCTTTTTACTTTTTGTCAACCAAAAATTAAAAATACCTTTCAATTCTGTTTCTGTTTAATAAATACAAGGCATTATAAATGAATGCTAATTACAATAAATATTCTTAAATTAAACGTCATTCCAATATTTGTTTACAATTTGGTATTGATCAGAAATGTCCATTTTAAAGAAACAAAATATGATAAATAGTGCACCACAAGTTGACTTGATTTCTAAAATAAAGAAAATTGAGTGCGAAAGTCAGCTGTTATAAAATTAAGCTCAATTGTAGTAGGCTTTGGCGGGACTTGATACCTTTGCTCACTTGAGTAAAGCCAAGTTATCATGTAGGCTCGTTGGGAAAGTTTTTTTCCTGACTTGTTTTAGCCCGGTTCTATTGCAGACTTGCGAGACAAAGGCATACTTTAAAAGTAGAAAGGCCATCATAGTACCTGGAGTGTTCCAATTTGCTAAAAACGAATTGATTTTACCATTCCGTGTCTCCAATAGGTCATACATTTTATTTTATTATTAAAAAGCATGCCAGTGAAAAAGATCTAGACAATTTGTTTATATTTGAAACTTGTCGCTGAAACCTATTTAGGGCATCGCCTCTCAAAAAAAAATTTTTTAAGCTTTTAAAATGAATGGTTGGGCTTAGACTAATTTTTGTCACTGATGAAAATCATAATAACAAAAAAAATAAATATATATAGCGGCAATAACTAAAAACAATTGTGTAAAAAGATGTTAGATATTTGCTTGTTTGGATGTAGCAATTAGTACTTTTAAGAAATGAGAAAAGAACAATGGCATCATTTTCCATTTGCATAAAACTGTTAAAGAGCGTGAGAATTCGTTGGAAATATTTGGAAATGTTTGTTTATGAGTTTGATGATCCAAGATCCGTTGCCACCATCTTTGATGAACAAACATTAGCACTCAATTGAAATAGCCACCAAGTTAATAAATTGAACTTTGAGCCCTTATATATCGCGATTCAGCTACTGTTTTTCAATAATAAAAATCATCTTGATCTAGAATAGCCACCACATATCTATCCACTTTTCTAAAGAATGAGTAAGAGTCAGAGCTGTGAAGTAAACAAAGGTTGGTCTACCAACCAACCAGTGAAATTTCAATAGGGTGATTTACTTCTCTGTCACCTTAAATCTTTCATAATAAAGCGCCTTTAAGAATGTTGCTGTAATATAGCTTTTATTGTTAATCTGTTAAGCAGTTCAGATTTCTATCCTTATTAGTGGTTTAATATATTTCTTTTTATTTGTTCTTTCTTGTCTTTATGGTTTAAGGCAAATAAGGGCAACAAATGCCCCTCCCCCGCGCGGAGCTTCGGGCTAAACTGGAGATTTTAGTCCGCTGGGTATAGGTATTTGGTAGTGTCTTCAGATGTATTTGAAAAGGTGTTTATCATGTTCACTTAAACAAGCATTATAATAAAATGTCAGAAGATGGTTCAGATATGTTATTTGTTTCTTGTATATACAAAATGTTTGTGTTATATTTCTTATGTTTAGATAGTTGAACAATGAAAAATATGACAGCTTTGAGTCTGTTTCTAGAACAATCAATGAATCGATTAAACTTCTCTATTTTATGATATGAAACTTGGCGATTCAACTGAATAAAGAATACTTTCGGTAAGTTGGACAAAAATTTAAGAATTTCTTTCGAATAGTAAATCAGTCTTACCAGTACCCACTTCGAAGTACGTACAATAGCAGTTATCTTCGACAAAAAACATTTCTATTTGAAAAATCATTTTGCTATTACTTTCATTCAAAGCAAAGTACTAAACATAAATTTATATCATCAAATATTCCATTTTGTCTTAGTTCATTAAAGTAGTGTTACATTAAGCGAGAAGTGGTATGAAACTGTCACAAATCACATCAATGTTCACCATTGTAAATTTTTTGATTTCTAATAAAGACGTGTCACATCTTTGGAAGAAGTAGAATAATTATCCTGGGCCTTAAAAATAGGAGTTTTCGTTTGGTCATGCATATGCTAACCAATTATCCAAGATATTTTCGAAAAAATGAAATTGTCCTTTGTTAAAAAAAAAACGCTCTCGTACGCACACTTTGCTATATATACATTTACTTTGAGATCAAGGTACACTTCAAATAGAATGCAACGGGCCTTGGTATTTTTATAAGATACATGTTTCAGAAAAAAAAAAAAGCTCCTCTCACATATGTATTAAAAAAATTGTGACACGCCCTTTTGATTACAAATTCGAGAGAAAGGGTCCGATTTCCAAGGCACGAAAAAAAAAAGTATATAAACCTCCCAAATTTGAATTTTCATTTAAATTATCATTTTTTATATCAACAAACAAAAAAAAAAGACTTTTTATACATCATGGTTGTTCCTGTCACTGCTGAAAACACCAAGACCTTCCCTGGTACACCCAAGAATCTCGAAAAAGCTAAAGATATCAAGCTCTTCCAGCCCTTCCAACAAAAATCCGTTACTTTTCACAACAGAATCGCTGTTTCGCCCATGTGTATGTATAGTGCCGATGATGGTGTTGCAAATGATTTCCATTTGATGCACTATGGTTCGTTGGCCATGAGGGGTCCCGGTTTGGTCATCATTGAAGCCTCTGGTGTTGTGCCTGAGGGACGTATCACTCCTCGTTGTCTTGGTATCTGGTCTGATAAACACATTGAGCCCTTGAGCCGTGTTGTCAAGGCTATCAAATCTCAGGGTGCCGTTCCTGGTATTCAGATTGCCCATGCTGGTCGTAAGGCTTCTACTTCCCCTCCTTACCATGGTGATTATGTTGAATCCGAACAAGATGGAGGATGGCCTAATGGTGTCGTTGGTCCCAGTGATAACGCTTTTGCTGATCATTATGCCAAGCCTCATGCTCTTACCGTCGAGGAAATCAAGGGTGTTGTTCAGAGCTTTGCTGATGCTGCTGTCCGTGCCGATAAGGCTGGCATTGAGGTGCTTGAAATCCATGGTGCTCATGGTTACTTGATCAGTAGTTTCTTGTCTGGTAACTCCAACAAGCGTACCGATGAATATGGTGGTAGCTTTGAAAACCGTATCCGTTTCCCTCTCGAAGCTGTTCGTGCTGTTCGTGCTGTCTGGCCTGCCGATAAGCCCTTATGGATCCGTATCTCTTGTGCCGAATATGTCAACCCTGAACTCTTGGGTCGTGATCCCGAAGGATGGGATATCTACCAGTCCATCGAATTGGCTAAGCGCTTCAAAGAAGAAGGTGTTGATCTTATTGACTGCTCAAGCGGTGGTAACATTAGCGGCGTCAAATACCCCTCCGAACCCCTTTACCAAGCTCAATTTGCAGAGAAGATCAAGAAGGAAGTCAATATTCAAACAGCGGCCGTCGGTTTGATTCGCAGTGGTTACGATGCCGAAAAGGTGCTTGAAAATGACTCGGCCGACATTGCTTTGGTTGGTAGAGAGTTCTTGCGCAACAGCTCATTTGTTCAACATGCTGCTCAAGATTTGGAGATTGATGCTCACTGGCCTAAGCAATACTCTTGGGCTGTTAACAAGGCTCGTCGTCAAAACAAGGAAAAGAACTCCTCTTTGTAAAAGATACATATGATACCGATGCTAATAATAGACATACTTTTTCATTCTTTTTTATAAATTATATATGCATTCTCTTTTACTAATAAACTGTATTTTTATTGTTAACCTAAATTTTATTGCTCAAAGCCTTGCAACTTTATTATTCCCTTTTTTTTTTCAAGTAATATACAAACAAGATGGTTTTTATCAATCTGGGGTTATTTTTTTAGCGAAATAAGGGTTATCTCTGACGTCATTCATAAACGAAACGAACTCATCACTTGAGTTTACTCTTGGATAGGGCACATCTGGTATTTCTTTACCCAAAAACTTACATAACCTATTCCATAACAAGTAGCCTTTCTTTTGGGACTGTTTCCATTACTTCTTGGTCGTGTTGACGGTAGAGTGCCTTTGAATATCCTTCTTCATCATTCATCTCAGGCTTAAGATTATATGACTTTTTCATGACGGCATCACCCAATATCATTCGCTTCTTAAGAGCCTGGGTTGGGATAATGCCTCTGAGCATAGTCTCTGAATGAATGCGAATTTGGCTTACAGATTTATACCAACTATCGATATCACGCGTTGTCAAAATCACCTTGGCATCTGGGTATCTTTCCATAAGCTCCTTGTACCAAATCCATGTGGGGATATCAACAGCAGCCGTATAATTTTTATAAACCTCGTCCCAATCTGCCTCCTCTCGATTTTTATGGGCCTCGATAAAAAGATCAGGATTGAGTTCCATATCATAGAAGAAGTTTTTAAAATGAAAGGTGTTGAATCCAAGCATATCTAATGCAATGCGTAGACTGTCTGTGCCCGATCTTCCCATACCTGCACCTATCACTTCTAAAAGTGCCATTTTTAGAGTGCGCGAGAGAAAAAGAGAGTGCGACTTTATTTATTTGATATTCATACGTAATATAATTTTTTTTATGGAGCAGAGCTCATTCTTTATTATTGTGACGAAACTATCAAGTCACTAAACTGTTTTTGAGTTTTTGTTTTTGTGTACAGTATTTCCACTCTCAATTTACCGGATGTTGACTAAACTTAAAATGGATATATTTTTTTGTGCAAAAGTTCTATTTGAGCAAAATCTAAGATATACATTTCAGTTTGGACTGTACAGATTTTGGAAGTAAATAAACTTGTAGTGGGAACAAAAATTGAGCTTTTTTAGATGCATGGAAGAACTTTGAACTTTCGTTTCTTTAAAATAAGTTATGTTATATTCAATCTTATTTATAATAATGAAAAGTACAATAGGGCTTCTTTTTTAGACTCTAATACACTACTGCACTTAACAAAAGTACAAAAACATAATGGGGAGTTTTTCTTTTTTTTTCAAAAAACAATTTTTTTTAAAAGAATAAGCAGTAGTATAAAGGAGAGAAATAGAAAGAAGATATTATATACAATTTTTCTTTTCAATCTATTTCTTTCTTCATTTTAATTCTTCGCTTTTCCAATTGTGAATAGAAGAACACAGCCTATTACTACCAAAGAGCCCAAGCCTTTAGAAGTAGTGAAGCCTAACCAAGTAAAATGTATTACAATCAGTCTACATATCCTTTCGTCTTTAATCATAATTGCAACTTACATTGTGCTGAATCTTGTTGGCAAAACCATTGGTGACTGATTCCATAGACTAAAATGGCACGTAAACCCTGTAAAATACCTGTAGCAACCTATGTATATAAACAAACAAATCTTGGTAAATAACTAAACAAAACCCTTGTTTCGTTTCATATATATCTTTACATTTCCAATACGATCTATTAATTCATAATAATTCCATGAGTGTAATGAATTGGCAGCGGTAATAATAAGATACGTAAATACAATAGACGATGTGCTAGTGCCTTCCTTAACGTGAATAAGATCGCCAAATTGAGGGATGGTATAAACGGCGATCCAAATCCACGTAAAGATAGAAGTATAGATGCCCATCCAAAAGCATACTCGTGCAGGTAACGGTGGTTGTTGGTGTTGTCCTTTTGGAGAGAGAATGTGATCGGCGTATACATAAATGCAAGCTATATTTACACAAGGAATTTATATAAACAACAACTAAAAAATATATTGTTTGTTTAGATTACAACGTACCATATAGAAATGTACCTCCAAGTGTGATTAAAGTGCCACCTAGTAAAGTATTATTGGGAGAGGAAACGTGTCCAACTAAGAAGCAACGATTATATCGTTTGTGTTAAATTCCTCACTCTTTAGTCTTTCGCACACTTTCTCAAATCAGAAATAGATTTTTTTTACCTTCATCTATAACCACGTTGTCTGTTTGAAATGTATTTCCTGTTAAGCTATCAAGAGAACTGATACCTAAACCGACAGTGGCACCAAAGATAGAGAGCCATTGTGTTTTAGAAAGTATTCGACCCATAATGAACCAAGACAGAATGGCGCACCAAACAACAACGCTACTGTATATGACTTGATACATCTTTTTGTTTATTTATGCATTTATTAGTATACATATGCGATATTTTTTTCTTCTTCTTTTTTCTCATTGTTATATGTACCCCACTACCAATGATGGAGAATCCAATAGTCACTGAAAAATTAGCCATAAGATCAAGCGAGGCCAATTTCATGATTGAAAAGTGAGGAATCGGACCTTCCTCCTTTTTCATGATTGGTGATATATTAATATGAGGTTTTTGAGACATAATAAATGCATCTTCTTCTGCTGCCTTTTCCTGTTCCTTAGAAAGAGGAGTGATCTAAAATCAAGGAGTTTATGGTGAAAAGTAAATATTAAATGACAATATACACAAAAAAGCATCTAGCCCGTTACTAGCCCCTTACCTGGATACTATGGTCTCCTTCTTCTACAAACAATCCCTTGTATTCTGGCACTCGGTTTTTTCTGCGAAGAATAAGGGGAATGAATAAACCTACAAGTATCATACCACTGTACGATGATAATTGAGGCAATAAACTCATAGAAGCTGGATGATAAAATAATAAAAAAACAAATTAAACTTGATTTAGATTACATTTTTTATTTCTTTTTTCTATAAAGATCAAAAACACTCACAGGCAGCGCCTTTATAAAATAACCATTGTACACCAAGCGTAGTGCATAATCCTGTAGTAAGAAAACTAATTTGATGTAAAGTAACGTACAGGCTCTGTCCTGCTTTTTTATTCGATCCCATTATTATTATTATTATTCCAACCAAAAATCAACAACAAAAAAACAGAAAAAAAAGTAAAAAAGAAAAGAAAAGAAAATAATAATATAAGCGAAAGAAGTGAAAATAAATGTCATGTTCAAATATAAAGCGATGCACATTCATGTAAATAAAAGGAGATAAAATGAGTGACGTTGAATAGAGAGTTATGTAGTTTGTAAATCATTCTTGTGTGTGTGTGTGAGTATATATGTTTATATATATATAAAAAAGCAGAAATATGCATTGTTTTTATTTTCATTTTTTTGTTTTGAATTATTTATTACATATAAAATGATTTAATGGGGTCTGGGAGCAAGAATAAACTTGTAAACAAGGACACCAGCAACAGCGAGAGCGGGCAAGATGACACGAAGAGCACTACACAGATATATAATTAAGTACCCACACTCAACAAATTAGATGAATGCGTAATCAAGCTACTACTTACGATCCAGACTTTTTCTGCTCAGGGAGTTCGCCAGCACGAAGGGGATTGATATCGTAGGATGACTTTTGAGACTAAAGCACGTGACAGGTAATTAGATATGACTGTTTTGAAGATCATTCTTGTATGTACACATATATTTCTACTTCTTATCATCATTGCTTCTATTTTTACCTCTTCATCCAAAGTACCAATCAAGTACTTTTCTAAAATTTCACGAGCCTCATCAGAGTGACCGATATCTTCGAAAGCTTCAGTAGCATCCTTGCCTGTTGTTACCGATATAATAAACAGATGTAAGATTATAGTAGCTCGGTTATAATGATTACTAGATCTTACCTGCTTCATCAATCAAAACCTCCTCACCTATTTATTGAAAAATAACAAAAGCTCCCCGTTAATAATCACGTGTTACTTACAACCTCTATAATTAATTATAATGTCAAGAAAAGAAAAAGGGCCTTACCACCAGGGTGCTGTTTTTTATATAAATTAAATAACGGTGCAGTTTAGTATATCTTGTATTTATTATTCGTTTTCTTAAGCTAGACAATTACCTCAATGACAAACTCAGTAACGTTATAAACCTTGTTGTGGATGGAGACCCACAAGTCGTTCTTGGTGTTGTGCTTTGCAACGTCGTCAGAAGAGAAAATAGTAGCCATAATAAATAATATAAGGAAAGAGAGAGTTAAAATAAAAGAAGAAGAAGAAGAAGAAGAAGAGGAAAATAGTAAAAAAAAAAGTTAAAAAAACCATGAGCTCAACGATCTTTGCGTAACATTAGGGCCGCTTTTACCGGGCCTAGTTTCGAAATATGACAAAACAAGAAATTGACCTATTTTGTTCAAAATACTTCGCCGATTCAATTCCCCCGCACAAATGAGAAAAAAAGAAAAAGGTGCGTTGAGGTGTGTTTTGGATCAAAAATATTATGTCAAGTTATTCTTGTGCTTTAGACTATTTCATTACTAGCGTTTTCTATCATTCGTACTGTAATTATGCATTTTTACTATTAAATGCTAAACTACTTGATATCACAAGAGCGATCTGGTGTGCCTGTACTTGATAGTATCCCTTTACGATACTAGTATTCGCATATTAAGTATGATGGTGTCTATAGAATCATACATTGATCCTAATGTTATCTTGGGGGAGGGGTTCATCAGATGGCTTTGATAAATATCACCTTATTTCATTTACTTCCAGTGCAACAATAACAAGAAAAGCTTCGATACAAAAATAATAAATAATGAAAGCTATATACTATCGTCATTCAGAGATAATGACACACTTTCATGCTATTTAAACCTGTTATCATAATGATATTCATAACTGAAGGTCTCGGCAAAAAGAAGGATATAATCAGCATTTCAAAATGCTATAACGAAAATAAAATATAATATGCCAATTATGGGCATTTCAATATTACGGTTTTGAATGGGGTATTTTCGATATGTATTATAAAAGAAAAAATGAATGTGAAAACAAAAGAAATGAAAGACATTCCATCAGTTATTACATTAACAGCACTTCCTTCTTTTTTTCACTTCAACATTCAAATGACTTGTGTAAATTCTTTTTTCCAGCTTTTAGGGCCTTGTGTCATTTATCTCTATTAATTTAAATAAGAGCAGGATAGATCAGGTGCAACACTAAAAAAAAAAGTTCTTTTTGGATTTAGAATTACAACATTCACTCATTATTCTTGGTATTGCTGCATTATCCAAAAGAACAATATCCTTTGTAATGTTATATTTAATATATCATTCTTAATTTATATATAGTAAACTGGATATACATTCAATGTATGACAGTCCACTAGCATTTTCTTATTATTATTACTCACAACGTACTGGGTGCCGAAATGGAAAAAAAAAATTGCGCGTTCCCTTTATTTCTTATGCCTCAAATATATACATTTTTTTTACCATGACAAAAGTGATTTGCGTGATTTATATGCATACTAAGAGGTGTGATTAACAATACCAAGATCTTTATTAATTAATACTTTTAACGAACCTTAAAATATGTCCATTTTTTGAAGCCTGGAATAGACAAGTTTTGTATTACTTGTTACATTTCTAAAAAAAAAGCAGAAAAATATAAATAGAGAAGATAACCAGACATAGCTTAAACCTTCAAAAAGACATGAACAGCCGACTCACATCTTATTCAATGTTATAGATTCTTTCTTCATAATATATGAAACGACAAGAAGTTTACATTATAACCAACCGCTTTACAATGTAAACTTTTCATGATTAGCGGAAGAATAGAAGAGCTGAGTAAAAGAATACACTTCTGTAGCCAATCGTACTTCGGAACGATTATTTCCCCATTTTTTTTAAAAATAGTGCATGAACTTCCTTGCCATAATAATATTCCGGGTTTCTTTGTTATCTCATTGGAGAGATGATGCTCTTTTTTTTTTTTTTTTAAAAAAAAATATATATAATGGAATAATAGCAAAGGTTATCAATTTCATATCAAAAAATATATACCAAAGCTTGTTTTTGTTAAATAATACATTGATATGCAAAGAAGTTTATTTTACTTAGGATTTGTTTTGGTCAGCAAAAGGTGAAGTCATTTTTGATTTGCCAATTTTGATTATGCTATCAAAAAAACACACTGATGAAACATAAACTTAATGTCTTTTGCAGATCATCCTACCATAAGACATACGGAAGTACGAAAAGGGTTATAACGTTTTCAAAAATAAGCTAACAAAAAGGAGGAACTTACAAAATGGAGTGGCCATATTCTCGGACATGTCCCAAGTTAATCAATCGTAAATAAAGAGTTACTATTGTTTACGTCTATTATTATTATTTTACTTACTATTTATAAACATTACAAAGTGCGTTATAAACTTTGAAACTATATTTGTTAAATATTCTTTTAAAAAATACATACAGAAAGAAGACCGTGTTTTATGTTTAGAAAAATCTTAATAGTACTTTTTTAAAGTGTTATTTGGAAATAACGCAGTCTAAAACATCAAACGAAAGTCAAAAGTAGAATTCACCATTTTTAATTTTTCTATTTTGCTAATAGCGGTTGTAAAGGTAATGTCAATGATTAAATTACTTTTTTTTTTTCCCAGTTAAGCGTCTATCTATAACTTTTTGAAAATTTTGAGATGTAGGAGAGGAAGAAGGAGGAGAGGATGAAATATATTAAAGTATAAGAATCTCGGTAACCCGAACAAAACAGAATCGGATCATATGGATGATATAATAATAGTGCATGGAATATAATTTTAGACTTTTCCATTACTACTATTATTAACTCAACAAGGTATACGCTGAGTATGTAAGGTTCACATACCTGAAAAAAAATAGCAAGCCGAAATATTTAGTTCTTCTACTTAAAGACATTATTAAATGAGTGGATGTAACGTTTTCATTTATATATTCGACAGTGTTGATAATGAGATGTAAAATTTTTCATTAAAGTTAGAACTGCATTGCTGAAGAGAAGGGTAAACTAGTAATAACGTTACCTTATTTACAATAAGAACATATATTGTTATTATGCGCACAGTCATATAGAATCAAAAGGAATATTTATACAAATAAATGGTAAGTTTAGATGCCTTTTATGCTACAGTGATAGTAATATAGTAATGGTCTTGTGTTTATTACGAAAAAAAATCTCTTCAGGGGTAAATTGAATTTTCTAAAGTCAGCTTAACTTTTTCATAAAACCAAGCATGTAGCTTTAGTAGAAGTTTACAGAAATTTCGTTTATTTGATATTGTTCGAATTTGAGTCTTGATTGTTTTAAAGAAGCGAAACATACGTATTTTACGTTTGGATATTTTTGAAGTAGAAATTCTAAAAAACATTGCAATAGAAAGAGCTTATTCTAATATTTACTCGATTGTGGAAAGTATGCAGGATGGATTTAAAACGAAATGTTGCGACAGTATGAGGCTAAAAAGTTACAAAAGAAGAAATATATTTTTATCCTAAAGAGAAAAATAGTGGAAGCGATTATGGGTATACAAAAAGGGGGTTATAAAGAAAGTAATCTCGCGTCTGCATTTCTTATTTTGTCTTTAAAAGACTACATGATTTACGATTATGTCCATACTAATTTATAAAATGAATAAAAAAATATTACTGTTATTGGACTTGATTTGTAAACTTTACCTGTCCACAATGATCGCTGTAAAATAGTGGTAATAAAAAGTAAATAGTTAATGAAATGGGTTATGTTATTCCCGAGTAACAATAGCTCACCATTGCCCTCCTGTTAGATTGACTGGTTTAACCGATGGTTGAGGCATATTAATATATGAGGTTTTTTAATCAACAGCCAGGTATTTAATATAAAGTATAAAAGAGATTGAGTGAGAACAAAGAAAGAATTTTATATAAAAATAGATTTAAAGAGTATATAAATGTAAATAAAAAGGGGGAGAAGAAGGTTATTTTAATAATATATAGAAAAAGAAAGAAAAAGAGAAAATGCAAGGGCGAGGAAGACCCTATTTATATATGAGAATATGTCAAATAATAATAAAAAAAAAGATAATCTGATAGGGCTTACATGACGTCGTTACTATGATTGCATTTTGTAAATATTATAATATTTACTCTTGGATCAAACAAATCAAAAAGAGTCCTAAACTTCGGTTTAAACCTTCTTTTGTGATCTATCATTAGTGTGTTACGACATTAGAACGCTTGTCATATTAGCTCCCCTTTTCCATGTTTCATTTTCAAGTCCTCTACACTCAAAACCCCCCATATTTCCCTTTTGATTAAAGTTTTTGTTCTCCTTTGTCCCCCCTCTTTGTATTTAATTTCCCGCTTTTTTGTTTATCAATCCTGTCTAAATTTCAGTTATTTATTTCAAAACATTCAGTATACACAAATTCTTCACTCTTTCTCTTTATTAAATATAATGGATATGAAAGAAGAAAAGATCTATGCATCTTCTGATAAATGGTCACATCACTCAATTGATCTAAACTCTTCAGATGAGGAAGATAATAGTACTATCACGTCAAAACAATACATTGATGAAAACGAGGAAAAGGCACTTGTACGAAGACTTGATAAACATTTATTAGTATTCGCCATGTTTGGAAATCTAGTTAAGGCATTGGATAACAGTAATCTAGGTACTGAGAAAAGTATATGCTGCTCTCAAAGAAGAAGAAAATTAATCAAGCGAAAGGATGATAGGTAGTGCATTTATTAGTGGAATGGAAGAAGAGCTTCATATTACGGGTATCCAGTATAATTGGATGGGTGTTTTATTCATGATTGGTTACTTATCGTAAGTTGTTTTTTTCTTTCATAATTTTCTTTATTTTATATAGTAAGCACGTTTACACTATTCTTCTTTTACATAAAAGAATGCAGGTACCATCCAACATACTTTTATCAAATTTGAAACCATCCATTTATCTCCCCGCTCTAGAAGGTGTTTGGTGTATACTTACTATTTCAATGGCATGCGTCCAATCTGTAGAAGCAGTATATGTCATTCGGATCTTACTCGGATTGGCTGAGGCAGGATTTTATCCCGGTGTAAGTTTAACAATTGAAAAATGTTTCTTGGACCTTTTCTAATTTTATTTATCCAAATCAGATTGTTTTTTTGATAGGTACTTGGTATTCCAAAAAAGAATTAGGAAAACGATTAGCACTCTTGTCTATTTGTGGCTCCCTTGGAGCCGGTTTGAGTGGTGTTATACAAGCGCTTATGTTGAAAACAATGGATGGAAAATTTGGTCTTAGCGGGTACGAAAATATACAAGACAGAAACCCCCCGCTAAACATTTTTATATATAGATGGCGTTGGATGTTTTTATTTGATGCAGCCATCACTGCATTTCTAGCAGGTCTGGGCTTTCGCTTTTTACCCGACTATCCGCACAATACAAAATGGCTCAGTAAGGCGGAGAAGTCCCTCTCCATGAAACGAATCGAGTTAAATAACCCACAGTCCGCTCAAACTGGGCCCACAAAAAGAATTGAAAAGATCAAGGCCGTCGTCTCCAACAAATACCTTTATCCTTTTATCTTTGCATGGGCATCTATTCATGTTGCGTTGGGTGCAACGCATCTTTTGGGTATTATTTCCAAGAAAATCGGGTTTGATTCCATCACCTCGAATTTACTGACAACTGTAAGTTTGAATCTGCATAAATATCTTTTTTTCTCACGCTTCATAATAGCCAGATACCATCATTACAATGGTGGTAGGATTGTGTAATGGGTTCATCAGTGATAGATTCCGTACAAGGGTTTGGTAAAGTAACCTACAAAAGTGTTGTGTACTTTTCATGTCCTATTCAACAATTCTTTTTCTTTTTTTAACAAAAAAACATCAGGTGTATCATAGTACCAGCTTGTATTGGTTTATTTGGAATGAGGTAAAATTTATTCTTATTTATATGATATCGGTTTTATTTATAATAATTATATATATGAAAACAACAAATAGCATGCTCTCAGCATTTGTACAGCCATTTCCTTTACTCTATGCAGCATTTCTATTGACACATGCAGGTTTAGGCGCAGTGAACTCTGTAAGATTGATTTTCCCCTTTTTATATATATATGCCTCTTTATTCACTTACAAGTAGATTATTATGACATGGGCAAGCGAAATCATATCTCCCCATAGTGAAGTGAGAGCCATGGCCATTGCAATTATGAACACATCTTCATCCATGATGGGAACTTGGGCTCCCTTGGTGCTATGGCCAGTGACAGATGCACCTTATTATCGTAAGTTTTTGCTAAACCAAGAAGATACAATAGCTCACTTTAAAATATAGACAAAGGTTTTACAACAAGCATCATCTTGATTATCCTCTTCATCATGACGATGCTAGGAACCTGGGTGATGCAACGACGAGACCAAAAACAAATAGAGCCCATGCATGAAAAAGGAGAAAAAACACTAATACCAGAAGATCATCATGAGACATTTTCGAAAAATGATTTTTATTTATCGAGGGTACATTCTTCTGGCTCACTCACATTAAACAAACCTGATACCAAAGAATAACATGATCTGTTATCATATAAATTATTATTACATGCTTTCAATAAATATATCTATCTTGTATACGCTTTCAGGTCATAGTAGTTGATTAAGAAAAAATTTAATTCAAACGTATTCAATCATTAATGGCATAAAGCTATTTTTGACCAGTTTGTGGCGTGAACATGGAGAGGCTTATCAACGATAAACATCGTTGCGCTCTCCCTTTTTTGTTTCAGTTGTTTTGTCTCTTGTATAATGGGGGGGATATAATAAGACGGTTTATTTATATAAACTCCCCATAATAGAACGGATTTTGTTCTGACTTGATCTTTCGAATAAAAATATTTTTGGTAATGTCAAAAAAGTCATTTTATGATTTCATGTGTCAATTCTAGCTTTCTTTGGTAATTGTAAATGTAACAATATGCATTGTCCTGAATATTCTTGTTATATATTAAATGACAGGTACCTGGAAATGATATGCTTTCTACAACTCTGTTTTTTTTTTTTTTTTTTTTTTTTTTTTTTTTTTTTTTTTTTTTTTTTTTT
>VCJI01001243.1:28829-46598 GCA_024139395.1 Backusella morwellensis
ATTTGGATTTAAAGAGAAAAGATCAGTTATAGATGGCAATGACGGAGTTCTAGAAGGAGTTTCCGTATTCGCGTTTAAAATTTTGGTAAATTATTTTCCTGTTATTTGGGTTCACATCAAATTAAGTTCAGCTCTTATTGTATGGCCATCAATTAGCATCGATATATAGTTTGAGCCTTCTCTTCAAGCTGTCTATCACGGGCATATACGTTTATTAGACCTATTAAAGCTTACTTGTTGACGAGTGTATTGTTTCATGCGTTTACGCTATGAATCTATTTCACGTTGCACAGATCTTTTTTCCATTAAATAGTATATTTTGAATCTACTTATTTATCCTATTTATTAAATTGAATATGAATCAAATATGAAGTGGTGATTATACTATCCTTTATTTACTAAAGAAATCCGATTTATAAATATAGAGTGTCATAAAACAATGGAGAGTTCCAAAACAAACCTCTTTAGAGAAATCCATTTCGTATTAAAGCTCACACTTTCCTATTGTGGAGCCTGGGAATGGTTCTACAGACGTCAACGGGAAAAGTTTATAGCGGAAATAAAAATCAAGAAAATCATCTATATATTAAATGTGAGGTTTTGCAAAAAGTATATAAAATAGGGCTTAAATCCATTATCTTTTTGTTTTTCTTTTCCTACTTTTGATTTTATAAAAAAATATATACATAAATATGATCTTTTCAATCTTGGCTAATAGCAGAGCAGTTGGCAGAAAGTCCTTGATGACTGTTCGCTCATTCCATGTCACTCGTTCGCAATGGAGAGATCTCGCACCAGCTCCTAAGCGTGGTCCTTTGGAAGGTGTCCGTGTTTTGGACTTGACAAGAGTATTGGGTAAATAAGTATATATTTGTCGATTTGACATATTTTATTAAACCATGTGCCGTTTATTAGCTGGACCATACTGTACAATGATGTTGGGTGATCTTGGGTAAGAAGGATAATAAAAAAAAAAAGAGAGAGATACAACTGAATTGACCTCTTCTACTTTTAGTGCTGATGTTGTAAAGATTGAAAACCCTGTTGGTGGTGATGATACCCGTGCATGGGGACCTCCCTTTGCCGACAACAAAGACCCCTCCGACACCCAACACGGCGAATCCGCCTACTTCCTGTGCGTCAACCGCAACAAAAAATCCGTTACCGTCAACATGAAGTCGGAGGGTGGACGTCAGCTCCTCCACGATCTTGTCAAGGAGAGTGATGTTTTGGTTGAAAATTATTTGCCGGGAAAATTGGCCAAGATGGGATTGGGATATGAGGAACTGAGCAAGATCAACCCAAAGTTGATTTATGCTTCGATTACTGGCTATGGTCAAACAGGTCCCTATGCCAATCGACCTGGTTATGATGTGATTATTGAGGTGATTAAAGTTTTAAGTTATTCCCGTGCTATTTAGCATGACTAATTTAATTGGTTTATATAGGCTGAAGCTGGGTTAATGCATATTACAGGTGAACCTGATGGTAAGCCCGTTAAAGTTGGTGTAGCAATTACAGGTAAAATGAAATGGGACATTATATACGAATAGTATTACTTAAATTCCTTATATAGATCTCACCACCGGTCTTTATGCCCATAGTGCTATTTTGGCAGCTTTGGTGCAGAGAGGCGTCACTGGCCGTGGCCAACATATTGACTGTTCCTTGATCGAATCCCAAGTAGCCTCCTTGGCCAACATTGCTTCCAACTTTTTGATTGGTGGACAAGAAGCCAAGCGTATGGGTACCTCCCATCCCTCCATTGTTCCTTACGAGGTGTTGCCCACCAGAGACTCGTTTGTGATGTTGGGCGCTGGTAACGATGGTCAGTTCGTCAAATTATGCAACCGCTTGGGTCTTGATCACCTTGCCGAGGAGAGCAAATACAAGTCCAACAAGGACCGTGTCCAGCACAGAAAGGAGCTTATTGGTTTGTTGACTCAGCGCTTGAAGGAAGAGGACAACTCTTTCTGGTTGGAGAAGTTGACTGGTGCTGGTTTCCCCTTCGCCCCTATTTCAAATATTGAAGAGACATTCGATCATCCTCAAATCAAGGCCAGAGGACTTGTTCATGAGGTAGAACATCCTCGTGCCGGTAAGATCAAGATGGTTGGTCCTCCTGTCAAATACAGTGACGCAAAGACAAGTGTAAGAATGCCCCCTCCTCTTTTGGGTGCCCATACATCTGATGTGCTTGAAAATGTTCTTGGTTATTCTAAAGAGAAGGTTGATAAGTTACGTGGAGAGGGTGCTATTGGTGCGTAGATGATAGATATAGAAATGATACACACAATATATATATATATATATATAAACAATTACATATAATAAATGATTTGCTTTTTTTCTGTCTTATTATTTTTCTTTATTAAAAATACACAATTTATAACAATCTAGAATCGATTACCCATGTTAGGTCTATCAAAGGAGGGTGTCATATAACCATTATTTTTGACCGGCATAGTGTGCTCGCTGTACATGGAGGGCACCAGACTGGGCTTTCTAGGTCTATCTGTAAAGTGGGGTGGCGGTTTATTTCCTTGGTGATAAAGCGTACTTGATTTGGACAGTTTGGGTGAAGGAGCGTATTCCATGGCAGCTGCGGTTGTAGAGGATTTTGAACCCGTCATACGTCTAGGTGTTGAATTACTAGGCGAGACTCTATTGTGGGGATCGAATTCTTCGTGAGAACGGTGGGGTGATATATTGAAATGGCCGCCAGGTGGTGGCAATGGTGATGATGCTGGGTCTCCAAACATTTGTGACTCGCCCGCGCCAAGGCTATTTTGAAATTGCTGTTGCTGAAGCATCTTTTTTGCATTAATCATCACTCTTAAAGCACGAATCTGGAGAGCAGTGCGACCGGTAAGCGCCGCTGTCTCGTAAACCATACTTGCAGTGGAGATGGTGAGGATCTGGTGAAGTGCGTGGGTAGCTAGCACACCCAATCTGGGGATAGAGTGCATGTCTGCGAGAATCAAAAGCCGAGATAATATCTGGGGATGATGCTGCTGGGCTGTCATTAGATGATCCGAATAGATGAATTGTAGAAATGCCAAGGTGACGGGGTAGTTTTCAGGGAACAACAGTTGCTTATGCCCCGATCCTCTCTTCTCCTCCAAAAGATTCTCGAAATGCGACCATCGCTGTCGTATAACGCTGGAGTTGGCGGGAATGGAACGATTGTCACTGGTGACAATTTCTATATCAGACATACTTGGCTCGTTCAACATGCTCAAACCCAATTCCTGTGCAACGGGAGCACAAGTCTCTTTTGGATAAGAGTAAATACCAAATGCCTCCAAATCCACCACTGCTACGTGCGCAAAGTTAACCTGGCGATGATTGTAATCCTCCAACAAATCTCTGTTTTTATCGCCAAATACGAAAAACTGCTGCTTATCTTCATAAAGCACACCGCGATTCCACGACCCTTGTGCCAAAATGGATCCGGTGTCGATTCTTACCCAAACAAGATTGGCGAGATTCAATGCCCAAATATGAAAGGATCGGTGTGAGGGCGTGAGATATGTGCCTGTCAATATCA
Source organism: Backusella morwellensis (assembly GCA_024139395.1). Taxonomy (NCBI): domain Eukaryota; kingdom Fungi; phylum Mucoromycota; class Mucoromycetes; order Mucorales; family Backusellaceae; genus Backusella; species Backusella morwellensis. Next base: position 32,380 of record VCJI01001243.1, read on the forward strand.
TATGATGTCCTAATAAATCCCCTGAGGGGAAGCGCAAGCCTGGTGGTAAGGCGCTTCCCGTCATTTCGGCACTAAAGTCTTTGAATTCGGTGGAGGAAAGAGGCGAGAACATTTGAAGGTCTCTTGTCACATCAGTGAAGTTGTAGTTTGAATAAACACAAAGCGGGATGTCCTGCTGCTGTCCCTTTACGTTTGTGGCTCGTTCCCAAAAGGGCTGTGATGACATGACGGCGGTGTCGATATCTGTGGGGCAAAAGGCCACTGCTCTGTAAGCGCCATACTGTCTGTTCAATTGTCCTCCGTGGGTCCAGCTACTAGAGGAAAGATCAAAGACGTTGATTTCGTTGATGTATTGGTTTGACATATCCTGACCGCCCATGACAATCAGTTTATCCAATGAGCACACTGCCAAGTGGGCATAGCGTGCCTGTGGCGAAAATATGCTGGGCTGAATCTCGGGGTACTTCCATACCATGCGTTCAAGGTCAAAAAGGCAAACATCGTCCAGCGCACATAAGCTTTGTGAAGAACGTCGTACAGAGTGACTCATACCTCCAAATATCACAATATAGTGTCCATGAAGGTTGGAAGAGTGAAAATAGCGTGCGCGCGGAGGAGGCGGTGAATCAGGTTCGGGGACATGATGAGTCCACACCAATGTATCGAGATTAAGAATGTATAGATGATTGGTCATTTGACGGGACGAGACGAGGCGTCCACCAAAAACGTAAAGCTTATTTGCAGCAATGACTGTGGACGCTCCCACAAGAGGAGGAGGAACATCACCGCTTGTTGCCTTTGTCTCTGTTGTAAGATCTGCAATTGACTGAGTTCCTGAACTCATTTTATTTTATTGTATTTAAGAGAAAAAAAAAAGGAACGAGTGTAATGATTGTACTGCTAGCAGTAGAAAAAGGAGGAAAAAGATCTATTGAATAAAAATGAGGGTATCGTACTTCTTTTTTTGTAAGAAAAAAGATGGAGAAAGAGAGCGAGGGAAAGAGAACGGAGGATGAACCAAAGAAGAACAAAAGAAGAACCCAAGAAGAATGATATTACAATAATAAAATGAGGAAATAAAACATAGCGCAATAGTCATTGGTTCATTGGTGCTACTTTACTATGTACGACATTATTAGTTTTTTGTATGTTTAGTTTTCTCTCTCTCTTCTTGTTTGTAATTATGCCAATGATAAACTGCTCTTTTCCTTCATATATTGAGAAGACTCGACTTATTTTATTCATGTCATTGGAAAGCACTCTATTCAAACATACTCTCACAACGCTAATTAAACAAGTTATACGATGATGAAATGAAATAATTTCTCATGGCTGACTTTATTTTTACTTTGAGCTTAATTAAAATCGATAATTCAAAGTAACACAATGGTTGTTGAGATAAAATAAACGTGTAAATAATCAAAAGACCACTATAAAATATTAAAAGAAAGAAATTCAAATATTAAATGCATTTACGAGGTTTTCCTTTTGCTTTTTTTCTATCTTTTTTTTATTTATTAATTTTTAACCCAGTTGCTCAGCAACGTAAATTAAAAAAATAACATTATTAGTGATGTTACCATGGTTACCGTTTCTATGGTTACAATCCACAAGTGTTCAGTTCTATGATTTATTTAAACAAAAACATCATCGTAAAATAAAGTAGCGACAGCAGTGATTTATCCTCACACCTAAACCTTGCATATATGTTTACATGCTATATTTTATTTATATTCAACTCCTACTCGTTCATCCAATATAATTCAAGCATGGCTTATATTTTGATCCGTCTGGCGCTGGCTGAGTGATGAACCTGCCATAGTAAAATGAATAAATAGACTATTTCTCAGGCACATAAATGCAATTACTGTAATAGTGGTAATACCTTTACTATTTACTATTTCTTATTAGAAAAAGGTACTTTTGTCTTTGATTGTTCAACAAATCGTCCAAAACCAAAGTGTAAGGGCAAGTGAATGCATCGTATAAACACAACGTAAGATACTCATCTATCAAGTGTTTAAGCAAATGCAAATATATTTAGACCAAATAAATTCAGACGCAGTCGGTATGCTTTTATCTTATTTTATAAAGTGCGGATTCCGGAGGGGCATCCGTTCTGAAAAGAAAGCGCCTGATATGACGTGGATATAAGCATCTCTGAGAGGACATTTCGTACCACAAAAAAAAGATAAACTCCCCCTTTTTTTATTTATTTCTCACATATTCCTTTCTTCTCTTTCTTCTTCCCTTTATTTTATTCCAACAGTTTTTTTTAATAAATAATAATAATAATAATAATACTTCTTTTATAATATTTCTAACTCTCTTACTTGACTAATATAAAAAAAGTTACTTTTCATTCTCTTTCGTAATGACAACATCTATACTCTCTGGACGTCAGAAAGATGAGCTGTAAGTCGTTAATATTAGAAAAGAAAGACGATTTTTACGTGTATTGTGTGTGTGTGTGAAAAGAAGGGACAAACTATAGGGGCGATTTGGGCGTTATATTTGGCTTGGGAGGGAAACTGAATTACCAAATTTGTTTAGTCATAAAGCAATCTTGGATTACCTGAATGCATGCGGGTATAACGAAGCCTTTATGGCTTTAAAAAACGAGACTGAAAATGAAGATTTTATACCCGACGGAAAGCAAAAATACGCTGGACTTCTCGAAAAGAAATGGACTTCGGTTATCAGATTACAGAAAAAGGTCTGTTCTTTGACGTTATTCTTTTTTGTCGCGTTAACGCTTCCATCATATAGATAATGGAATTGGAAACAAAGACTTCACAAATGCAGGAGGAGTTGAATAACGCTCCTACTCGTAAACCCACCAGTTCTGTGGATTGGATACCCAGAGCACCCGAGCGATTCTCATTGATGGGACATCGCAATCCTATTACACGTGTCGCATTCCATCCTATTTATCAGGTACTGGCTTCTGCATCAGAAGACACAACAATCAAAATTTGGGACTATGAATCGGGTGAATATGAAAGAACCTTAAAGGGTCATACCAAGGCTGTACAGGACATCACATTTGATGCAAAGGGAAATCATCTAAGTAAAGTATATATAATATTATTTAAAGGATTTTTCTAACCTTCCCCTTTTTTTTCGGTACCTTTTTTTTTTCTAGTTTCTTGTTCCGCTGATTTAACAATTAAGGTTTGGGATACAAACAACGATTACAAGTGTATCCGAACATTATACGGCCACGATCACAGTGTATCTTCAGTCGCTGTTATACCTACCACAGATATTATTGTGTCTGCATCGCGTGATAAAACTATAAAATTATGGGAAATGGCATCAGGGTAAAAAAAAATCTTTTATACACACCTCTATTTATCTAAAATACCATCCGCTTTAATACTTCTCTCTCTCTCTTTTTCAAAAAAAGTTACTGTGTAAGAACTTTAGTAGGTCATCTTGAATGGGTACGATCAGTATCGCCCAGTGAAGACGGTAGACTACTAGTGAGCAGTTCTAACGATCAGGTACATACTTTGGGTATATATTATTATAAAGTATACATGAACTCATATTTGTTCATTTTCATAGACAGCTCGTGTTTGGGATATTCAGAAAGGAGACACCAAGATGGAATTTAGAGGTCATGACCACGTCGTAGAATGTGCTATATTTATACCAACGATATCATATCCATTTATTTGGGAATGGCTAGAAGCAAATGTAAATATAGCAAGTTGTGAAAACCCCCATATTTATATACCATCTCTTAGGCCAAATCAAATAAGGATCAAGCAGTACCAGGGCAATACATTGTAACAGCATCAAGAGACAAGACAATCAAACTTTGGGATGTTGGATCTGGCCAATTATTAAGCACACTAGTAAGTTTATCATACCTATATAAATAAATAAGAGAACTCATAAACCCCGGGCAACAGGTAGGACATGATAATTGGGTAAGAGGATTGGTCGTTCATCCCAGCGGTAAATATTTAGTGAGTGCATCCGATGATAAAACAATGAAGATTTGGGATTTACGAAGTGGAAGATGTGTTAAGACGATTGAGGCACACTCTCATTTTGTCACCTGTCTTGCCTACTGCACAACATCACCTCTTGTCGCTACTGGTAGTGTCGATCAATCATTGAAGATTTGGCAATGCCGATAATATATATTACGAACGTTTATGTACAGTAAAAAATGTATGAAAAAAAAATCCAGAAAATCAACCAAAAAAACCGTATGAAGAATCCCCTTTGATCAATTTTTTTTAGAATGGTGATGTATTATTTCAGTGTCTATCCCCCCAAGCCCTTATTTTATCTAATCTATAAAGAACAAACTTTATTGAAAATATTTCTATCTTTGTTTTTTCTTTCCCTTATATAATCTAAATTAAATACTATAGATAATCATTTTAATAATTTCAAAATGTGTGAATCAGTAGTCGTTAATAGAGTGTGATTTCTATGTCGATTACAGATTACCCTTAATGAACCATTCATTTTGCACAATGGTATAAGCCATTTTTTTTTACAGTGAAGATGAGCTACATCGAGGATGGTGATCGAGCAGGCAGGCAGAATGATATGTGTCTTGTATTAAAGTTTTGATAAGACCAAAAAGAGAAACCAATCGAGTTAATCATGCTCCAAAACAACCTTGATGCATCTTGACGTAGCATCATCCTACATACCATATTAAGTATGAGTCTTTTGATACATAAAGTATCTTTTGGATAAAAATTTTATATTCATATTAAAACTTTATAATGGATCCACAATTCACAGCAGCCAAGGTATAATTAAATGATTATAATGAACAAAACCGAATGTGGATATACAAAATGAATTGCAATTACAATTTATCCGTCTATCGGAACATACACTTTTGGTTTTCTTTCATGCCACTCTCTTATATCATCTAGATTCACATGCAAATAAGTCTATTTAGATACCGGGTCAGATTGATACGGGAACTGCTGCTATACATTTGGTACAACTTTTAAACACCTTGTAGTCCATTATTTACACTGTTGTCCAACCCATTATAGCAGTAGTCGATGTATTAACTGAAAAAACAAAAAAATAGAAAACTGTCGACTTGTTTTAAAAGTGAGAGTTGTGGTATACCCTAATGATGAAAACTTACTATTTTGACTTTTGGTCATCATGGGAATATCATCCAATTATAAACATTGTGAGATGCATTAAAACACTATCTCCAAAAGGATGGTTAAGATAGCGTATCAGATGATAATTCTACAAGCGACGCTTTCACTTTGTGGATGAAAAAAGACTTTGATTAGAAGGACTTTTAGAAACCAACTTGATAAGGATGATAAAGAATGTTTTAAATATTCTAGATCGTTCTGAATATCTCAAAATACTGAGGCATATTAGTTATTCCATATTTGTAAAGCGAAAAAGTGAACTCTATCAAAATAAACAAGCTTTCGTATATTTCAATTTCTTTTTATTGATAAAGCAACAATTTAAGTTTAATACCAAAAGATTTTCTATTTGCCTAACAAGTAACAAACATCATAAAAAACATTTAAAAGGTGGCGGCGTAAAAGATAGCGATTGTGATGTCAGAAGCAATCATTATACCAAATATTTTTTTTGGGCTTGATAAAATGTTACAGATTCTTCAAAGTGGCAAATGCATCTATATATAGAAACACGTGAAGCCTATCGCCGTTATTAAGCACATTCAAGATATGCTTCGATTAAACTATAGAAAACGATATACTTTTTAATTTCTCTTTTTCTGTATTCAAAACGACTCTATTATATTTCAATATTACTATCCGTTAAAATATACGCTTAAATATCTTTTATAAAAACATTAAACTATTTTGACATGACTTGGATGATTTAATTAGGGTAATTTTGAATAAGTGTCGTTTAATATTGATAAATTACTAATTCAAGTAAACTGACACCATTTCTACCTTTGCAAAACGGATACTATCTCTCATCTTTCTTCGCCTTTTCTCCTATTTGTCTCAGCTGTTATGAAACTCTTTTATTTTAAAGGCACGACAAAAAAGGAAAGGTACCTGAAGTCCACTCAAAAGTTGATTCCTTCAGTAACAAGTTCATTTGTTTATTTTTGCAGTAATATAAAAAAGGATATATGATTTTATGTTACCATTATAAGCCCCCCTTGTAATACTTTTGCTCTCTGTTAACTTATGATCTCATTATTTCATCCAGCCTTGGGATCAAGTAAACCTGCGTGTCATTCATGTTTCAGGGTCTTGTGCTCATTGATTATTACTTTTTAGTTTATATTTTTAGTATTTTTCTTTTTCAAACAATAACAATAATAACAACAGAGTTATAAAAAACTATTAATGTGCTGCGGGTTACATGTATATTTCTATGAAAAAAGGGAGGGCTGCCTTGGTCAGAAATCCAACTGCATTGCTCTTTTTATACTGTTTTTTTTATGTTTGTTAGTACAGCGAAATGATATCTTTTTTCTTTTTTCATATGAAATAAATAAATAGTACATACACAATTCTGATATACAAGAGGACATCATGTGTAGTCTTACTGAATTATCAGATATATATTGGGTAAATCAATATTCCTGCAAGATATAAAATGTGATCCAAATGAGAGAGTTTAAAATTATGCAAAGCAAAAAAAGAAAGAAAAGCGAATAAATGTACCTAAAATTTATTATGTTGCTTTAATAAAAAGGCATAGGCGCCTCGATACAAAATGCCTTTTTGTTTTCTTTTACTTTATCTGGCCACGCATGAAATGTCTCGATTAAAGTGCTATTAAGGTTTTCAAAAGTATGTTCTACTCGTTCTACAAAAAAAAAGAAAAAAAGATAGAGATTAGCCTTGCATGTCCATGTGCATTTTCTAAAACACTTTTTCTTTTTTTACAAAAACTTTTGCTGACCTGTAACAGTGACTAGTGGTGTTCTCACATCTAGTATTTCTGCGCCTCAATTGACACGGACAATGTCTCTTTGGATATCGATACAAAATAGGATATTGTATTTATTTTCTGTATATGTGCTTTAAAAATAGGTTTGGGACACATATTGGCGTATAATTCTTTAAATATAATTGATAAAGGAATCTTTCATATCCTCCATTTATATCCATATTAAAAGCATTACGATTTGTTTTTGTAATTGGTGTACATATCATGTTTGAATAGGTTATTTTTATTATTTATCTTGATTTTATTAACTTATAAGTACATGCGCGCGCGCGCGCGTCTTTCTCTCTTTCAAAAATAGGGGATGGAAAGGATAAGTCGGGCCGGCTAAATCCCTAATTTGGGGGTTTTTTTTGCTTTTGACAGTGAGAGACACATATAGCTCTGTCTAATTTTATAACAAAAGTAACAACAAGCAAAACAAAAAAATATTACAGCACAAAGTAAAACGAGCTTGTACAGTTATTTTTCTATATTTATCAATTTTAACTATTTAATTTAAAAAACAAATTCACTTAAAAGACTATGTTGGTATTATTCGCAATAAATTTAATCACGATAAAATAATAATTATATTAAAGAGGTACTCTATACAAAGAGAGGAGCAAAAATTCTCATTATTATTATATTTTAATACAGGAAAACTGTCTTTTGTACTCTTGGCAAATCAAGACCTTTTGTGAAAGAATTACACAAAATTAGGCAGAAAGTTGACATTTGTTTTGTACTGCCCAAAATTGTGTATAGGCTAACCCAGTCGGAATAAACTAAAACGTTAACTCTTGTGTACATTTGTATGACACTTGAAAAACGCACACTTTGTTCCTTTATAAATATTCGTTTTGTAAACAATAACGTGCTATTTTGTATATCAATCCTTATTATAATTAATAATAATAGTAAACATTTTAGATAAATACAAAATCATGATATGGTTTTTAAGTGATAAAGTAGCACATTTGTGTTTGCTTAAATAAGAGAGAAGTTAAGTCAAAGCCACCTGTTTTTGGAAATAATAATAATAATAACAAGGGGAGCATGAGCTTATGTGTTTGTATTTGTATGAAAAGACGAATAAAAGGGGAACATGATAAGAAATACAACCATTATGTCAATGCAACAGTTAATATTTGAAATGGATAATAGGGGGGAAGATGAGAAGGAGTAGTAGTAACAGAAAGGCAAAAAAAAAGAGGTTCTTCACATGCAAATGATAGTGACGTTAGAAACTTTTAAACAATGGTAATCTATATCTATCTTCTGTGTGGATGTTCATGGAGCATTAGAAATTCTTGATGTCTGAAGCTCCGCAATTGCGCGTGATAATGTTATTATTTATTTATTTTTTTTGAATATATTTATGCTGACCATTTTTTTCAACTTTCTTTTCTCTCTCTTTCTCTCTTCTCTCCCTCTCTTCTTGTTATTATTAAACCAATGTCCGTTTTAAATGTGTGCGCAACTGATTTAGATACCGAACGTCGTCACTATCGGAGCCACATGTCCGTTCCAGACCATCGAATCTCATCATTTTATCGTCGCTTTTCATGGAATTATCAACAAAGTCATAACAGTAGTGCAGATTCATACTACGATACATATAGTAGCTCATCAATCTCATCCAAAAACTCATCGCTTGAGGTCATTTTTTCAAGATTACTGGATGTATTGATATTCACCTCGGCCATTGCCATCACAGCCTACAGTTATTTAACCGGAACACTCGATGCACCATCGCCTTTTGTAGTAGAGGCACCACCAATGAAACCTTCAGCATTCGGTGTCTATAACAACAAGCCATACAAAAGACACTCGAGTAAAAGAGATGCTATGATATTGCAAGATCCTATAGAAGAATCTAGACGACAAAGAACTCAGGAATGGGCCGAGAGGCAACTTTATCCCCAAGAGCATCATCACCATCGCCATCATCACCAAAAAAAGAGACACTCGGCCCCCATGGCATTGTTGGACAATAATAGAAAGGTAAATACAAGAAAAACACAAGAAAAACACATACTACAGTTACACAAGGACAAGACAAACTCTAAACACTTTTTATTAGGTTCAGTCACCCAAGTCAAGTCGACGTGAAAAGAAAAGAACACAATCCTTACCAAATAACAAACCTGTTGAAAAAGAAGACGATGAGATGTTCTCAAGAATGGAAGAACGACTGCAGTCGCTTATCGAACAAGGCCAAGCAGCTCTAACAAGTCAAATCGATGATCTATGTGATACAGACCACCAAAGCATGGTTTCAAACAGAAAATGTCGTATCTAAAAAAAACACACACACACTTGTATAATTTCTTTTTCTTACCACACACATCCCTTTCATTTCTTGTGCTAGGCGTTTCAACTCCTTCATCGCCTCTTCACCAACATACCAAATTCATTTGCACATTCACTTTTTTTATACATATTTATATACACTTTTTCTTCCTCTTTTTTTTTTTTTCTTTTTTTTATTATTAGTATTTATACATAGCAACAAAAAGAGTACTTATCCTTTTGTATACCATTTAAAGTTTCTCTTTCTTTTTTTAAACACACCATTTTAAGGATAAATCATAAACTTTAAATAAATTATTGAAACCTTTTTTTTTCTTTTTACTTTTCTTTAACCCCCCCTCTTTTTGTTATGTTAAATGAAATATTTGACGTAAAGTTGTTTATAGAAAAAGGCAAGGTTATCTTTTGGATCATGAACCCTTTTTGATGAAACCTTGGAGAGAGAATATGACCTCATTTATTTAAAGATGAAGAGACGACCATGTGTCAGATAAATGTAAAGAAGCTGCAGTACCATGTATTAATAGCCTCTTTTTGATTGATCAGCAATCTTTTTTAAATAGATTATTTCTTATTCACGCGCATGGATAAGGGACTTTGCACATTTGGGCTAATGTCGAATAAAGAGATGTATGAAAAGGGTTCTTTTGGGGATGACTCAAATTATGCGATATCCATTTAAGTGAATATCAGCATTGATTTGAATATCATTCAAGTCATGGTAGATATCAGCGATAATGACTGGCCAAGTTGCTATAGGATGTATGTATAGTTATTGACAAAGTGACCATTTATCATACATCCTGTATTTATGTATATATATTTAGCATTTGGTGCTCTTTTGTTCAAGTGTGTTTTATAGATATCTATGTCTTCATTTAAACATCATAATAATAGTGAATGACTCTTATATTTTTATCAAGATGAAACAGTCTTGTTTGATTCACGCCACCAAACCTTGTCACGGGTAACGAACAGATCAGTTCCCTTCCTGTGATAACACATGAAAACAAATAAATCATATAGAAAACGGTTTTAAAGAAACCTTTAGTATCACATGCGTTTGCTTCATATCTCGTTTATCTAACATTGTTTTGATCAATTAAAAGATACTCCCTCAGTCGTTTCTGCACGTTAATCACCAAGCAAAACACCTTGCTTTTACTAGATTTGAAAACGCGTTCTCTCTTTACTTGATGGAACGAAAAAAAGAGTGATCAAAAGCAATTTTTTTATTAATACATAGAGGAATACATAGCGTTATTATAATTATTATGCAAAGATGTAATACAAGAGCGAGAAAGAGTGTCATGTTCTCTAGTCCAACAGCAAATTATGGATTATCAACAATCTCTCGTACCATTTCCAATATATCCTTTCCTTCATAGCCCAAAAGACGCGCTGCACCAATCAAAGCCCTTAAACTCTTCATAAACAAACCACGACCGGCCTCTTTGTTCTTGATTGCAAGTTCTTCAGGACCCGAGGACAATTTCTGCAAGGGAGACTGCGTACCTGACTCGGGATAGGCACCTGGTAAGCGGTGGCGCTCCTCAGGCTGCTCCTCCTCAGTACCATTATTGCTAATGTTCATGTCCTCGACACCCGACTTTAGGCGAGATACTGCTTTTGGAAGTGGGTTGATTTGGGTCATGGGTTGCACAAGGAGAGCTCGGTTATTTCGTGCAGTTGTTTGTTGAGGCAGCGATTTTTGAAGCATGTTTGTAAGTTCAGACAGTGCCGTTGTATGCGCATCCATTAGATTAGGCACACTAGGAACCGTAAAGAGTGGGTTGTACGACTGGTCATACTCCTCGTCCATTTCAGCCTGCAATGTGCCACTCGAGCCATGACTTGCTGTCAAAGCGGTCTGGTGGCTCACATCTGTACCAGGATTCTGGCTCCAGCGTGCATAATACTCATCTTCAGAGTCCTCCGAGTCATTCTCTTCATTTTTACCATCTTTATTGTTACTGTGTCCATCGCCCTGCTGAGATCCTTCCTCGTCTGATGACCATTGGCCCCAATAGTCCTCGGCTGATTCCTTATCTTGAGGAGTCTAAACCACACTAGCTTAGAAAACAAAACCCCTCTTGTCTTTTTCAATACAACTTACATCGGGAGCACCAGTTGAGAATATCTTTTTGTGTCTTGTAACCTTTGTCAAGTAAATACGCTCAGCATCCTCCAAAGATCTAGACCAATTTGCAAACACATCCAACCATTCATCCTGATTCAATTCCTTGGTGTTGTTGTACTTTATATCTGAAATGTCGCCATTTCCCTCCTCCAACAGCAAGATGACCACATAGTGCATTGTTTCTCTTTCTGCAAACTCAATAATGGCATGAAGTGTGTCTGCATCCATTCGTTTGTAATACACCGGCTTTTGATAAAACTCGTCAGCCACGGAGCCTCCGCTGGACCAAAGGGACTCAATCATGGCAGGGCAGTTGTCTTGCTGCCATTGGACAATACTGTCCCATTCAGCCGGATCGTCTTTGGTTTTCTGAGGACCGAGAAAGTGAACGCGCTGGCGCAAGATTTGGGACGAGATGCTTACCAGGGCTGCATAGTTGTGTCGCTGTCGTTGCTCGAGGGCGGTGAAGGCAACTGAACGTACAATGTTTTCGTTTGCAAATTCATCAATGGCTTCCATGATGGTGTGTTTGTTATTTTTATAATATAATTAAAATAGAAAAATGGAAAAATGGAAAAATGTTGTAAAAAAGGATGTATTTATACTTTCATTGATGATGTAACCAAAAAAAATGAAGGTTTCGATGTGCTTTGATATCAAAAGTGCTATCTATATTACTCTCTTTCTCTTTTATATCAAGATATAAAGTGAATATGCAACTGCTTTATCTGATTTTCACCATCATTGTTATCATTGCATTTCATGAAAGACTTGTATTTCGTTTGAGGGTCTCTTTCCTTATAAAGTTTACGAACCAATCAGAATGCACGATTGATCATTGCTTGACTTGTCCCACATAAAAAAGCGAGAGTGAGCCCACTCGTCAATATTTGGAAATAATCATCCGATGTTTTCATTCGCAGCTCTTGAAAGATACAAGAAAGAGGGGAGAATGATAAAGTAAAATAATGTAAGATGAGGTTTGGTATGCGGAGTTGTTTAGATATCTGCCATTGCATCTGAAAAAACGTTTTTTAAATAATAACAGTATAATAAAAGCGAGTGATGTGATAGTCTGGAATAAATATAATTCATTAGATATAACTATTATCTTAAACCTACTAATACCTTCTGAATCTTTATAGCTTACATCAATAGATGGTTGATAGTAATTTCTTTTATGGATATTCAAGTTTTGTTCGTCTTGAAATGGCTCTCCACGTGAATTACAAGGCACGACATAACAGTAGCAAATCCTACGGGGAAAACCCATAAAAATAACTACAAACAACCCAGACTTGCTTTGATATCTTTACATGTATTATGCTCTTCATTACAAATTAAATTAGAGTGGCATCAATATAATGTCTAAGCCCAAATTTCCTCGATACACTTTATTTCTCTCCAAAAAGGATTGTGGTTTTACATGTCACTCACTATAAACTGGAGTGTTCCTAATTCCATACTTTGGCTTGATAAGAATATAATACTGTTTCATTGATTGGTAGAAAATGAGCACACTTCTTATATATAGTATATTGTTGTTGTTATATACAAAAAAGGCTATTTTTATCTAATAATGACAGCGATAGTTTGACTGTTCGTTCATTTATCAAAAGAAAGTGGGACAAGTTATTTCTCTCTCGTTTTTTCTCTCTTTCTCTCACTTTATTATTATAAAAAAACGTACTTCTTTACTTCTAGTCAAAATGGTACCAGTTATTTCAAAATGTGGTAAGATACCTTTGATAATATATGCTGATAATGATATTTGCTTGTATTACTATTATTTTCAATAGCAAACCATCACTGGTTCTTTTATTTGCGGCAACAAAAAAAAATAGCTTTATTAAAAGAAGGAGAATAGTGAGGGTCTACTGTATTTATATTCATATCGTTTTGGTTTTTTGCAAAAGGTGAGGACAATATCAATTTCATTTAGGAACGTTTCTTCTCTGAAAGCTGTCACTCTAATTTAATTTGTAGTGGAAATTGTTCATATTTTCGTTAACAAAATAAAAAGTAAACCGATCGCCCCACACCATCGCTTTTTCTCTGACAAATTGTCTCTAAGAACATTTACTGAATATTTAAAATCTCATAACAAAAAACAAAAGATCAATGGCGTATTGAAAAAGCAATTCAAAGGAGGTTTAGAATGCCAATTGAACAAGCGCGCCACTGGAAAATAAATAAACGCATTTATTCGACGCAACATGGAAAAGCTACGTTACTTGAATAGCGTTGTCACCCTATTAATTAACACGAAATAACTCATCAACAAAAGCGTCAGAAGTACGTTACTACTTCAATACTCATTATCATTCACTTCTTCTTCCACTTATGATCTTATGACAGGTCAAACAAATCTCCAGCCTACTATACTGAATTCTATGAATAAAATTTTATTACTTATTGCATTTATTTATTTTTATATGAATACATTTACTGTTATACATTATGAGTAAAATTAGCATATATTACTATTATTTTATCAAATATTAAAAATAATCATCACTTAAAAAAATATGAGAATTAGAACTGCATCAGATGAAGAGAATCATATTACTGATATGATGGAACAGAGACTTTGCGAATTTTTTGATAAGCCTATTCCAGATACTCCTCACCCTAATCTTAACAGCTCCAAAGAGCTACAGGAAGCTATTAATAAAAGAATAGAAAACTTTAAAAAGAATGCTGGATCTCCCAACGTTGGTGAGACTAAGTAGATCTCCTTAATATTTGATTAAATAAATAGAAAGTGTATAAGGTTGGAATCCAAAATATAATACCACTGAATGGCTAATGACAGTGTATGTTGCTAGTTTTG